>QLTV01003388.1:1826449-1843450 GCA_003457575.1 Thermophis baileyi | reverse complement strand
TCCCAAATTTTTTCAGTCCACCTCCCCCTTGGTGCTACAAACTCATCCTCAGTGCCCCCACCCCCACCCCCTTCAGGTGGGCGTGGCTTGGTGGTCAGGTGACCGGGTGGGCGTGGCCAACTTGTAAAATGTAGTGAAACTCACTTAACAACGCTCTTGCTTAGCAACCAAACTTTTGGGCTCAATTGTGGTCATAAGTCTTTCTTTCTTTCTTTCTTTCTTTCTTTTTAGAGCCAGGCAATGTCATGGATTGAGTAAAATGTGGTGAAACTCCCTTAACAACGCTCTTGCTTAGCAACCAAACTTTTGGGCTCAATTGTGGTCATAAGTCTTTCTTTCTTTCTTTCTTTCTTTCTTTCTTTCTTTCTTTCTTTCTTTCTCTTTCTTTCTTTCTTTCTTCTGGTCTGGTCGATCTGGTCGGTCTGTCTGGTCGGTCTGTCTGGTCTGTCTGTCTTGTCTGTCTGGTCTGTCTGGTCTGTCGGTCTGTCTTGTCTGTCTGGTCTGTCGGTCTGTCTTGTCTGTCTGCTCTGTCTGTCTGGTCTGTCCTGTCTGGTCTGTCCTGTCCGTTCCATTCTGTCTTGTCCGTTCCGTTCCGTTCCGTTCCGTTCTGTCCGTTCCGTTCGGTCTGGTCCAGTCTGTCCGGTCCGGTCTGTCCGGTCCGGTCGGGTCTGGTCTGTCCGGTCCGGTCTGTCCGGTCTGGTCTGTCTGGTCCGGTTCGTCCAGTCTGTCCGGTCCGTCCAGTCTGTCCGGTCCGGTCCTGCCCGCCTGCCTTCCTTCCATCTTTCTTTCTTTCTGTCTGTCTTTCTTCGACAGCTCGGCTTAGCTTCCTGGCGAGGCTCGGAGACCACCCGGCACGCCCATCCGCTGGCTCTCCACTTTCTGCCTGCCCCGCCAAGGCCCCCGCCAGCCCGGAGCCCGGTGGACCCTGAGGCCAGCGGAGCTCCATAGGTGTGCGCCCCGACGCGCACCAAAGGTGCCGGAGCCGAAGGCGTGAAGGCAAGAGGGGCGATGGCGGCGGCAACCGCGCTCTGGCAGCGTCGCGTTCCGTGTCATGTGCTGTCCGGGAGCGCGGTCTCCGGGCTTGTGGGGGCCTTCCTCGCCGGGCGCTGCTGCACCGGCGGCTCCGCCCTGCCCAGCTCCGCCCGCCGCCATTTCCTGCAAACTTTCCAGGAGACGGCCGGAGCGAGGGGCGGGTGGGAGTGCGTTGGCCCAGCTGTCACTCGGCTTAACTTCCTGGCTCGGAGACCGCCCGGCACGCCCATTTGCCGGCTCTCCACTTTCTGCCTGCCCCGCCAAGGCCCCCGCCAGCCCAGAGACCGCACTCCCGGACCGCACATGACAGGGGACGCAGTGCTGCCGGAGCGCGGTTGCTGCCGCCATCGCCCCTCTCGCCTTGCCGGCTTCGGCTCCGGGACCTTTGAGGGCCGAGGCCAGCGGAGCTCCATAGGTGTGCGC
Source organism: Thermophis baileyi (assembly GCA_003457575.1). NCBI lineage: Eukaryota > Metazoa > Chordata > Lepidosauria > Squamata > Dipsadidae > Thermophis > Thermophis baileyi. Next base: position 1,841,995 of record QLTV01003388.1, on the reverse strand, counting down.
CCCGACGCGCACCAAAGGTGCCGGAGCCGAAGGCGTGAAGGCAAGAGGGGCGATGGCGGCGGCAACCGCGCTCTGGCAGCGTCGCGTTCCGTGTCATGTGCTGTCCGGGAGCGCGGTCTCCGGGCTTGTGGGGGCCTTCCTCGCCGGGCGCTGCTGCACCGGCGGCTCCGCCCTGCCCAGCTCCGCCCGCCGCCATTTCCTGCAAACTTTCCAGGAGACGGCCGGAGCGAGGGGCGGGTGGGAGTGCGTTGGCCCAGCTGTCACTCGGCTTAACTTCCTGGCTCGGAGACCGCCCGGCACGCCCATTTATGCAAATGACCAGCTGTCTGCAAGGAATATAAATCCTTCCATTCCTCTCCTGTCAGCTGAAGAAGCTTCTTGGATGAGAAATGAAACGTCTTCAAAGGAAAAAATAAGTTCAGTTGCCTCCAGAAAAAGCACCTTTGGAGGAAAGACTCATTTAGCGGTCTGCCGAAAAGTCAGCCAGGATCTCTCCTGGCTCCGTTTCAGGTCACTGCAGCCCTGTCACTTAATGGGTGGCGAAGCCCGTCAGATTTTATACTCTTTTGAGGTTGCTTTTCAACAGCATGGAGACGAGGAAGAAATGCTCCTCTATCTTGGTAACAGCTGACAAGAGTTTCAGACTGGGGCAAAGATTAAGGTAACGTCCTAGGGGCAAAGCAGAAATATAATCTTCCCCAGAACACTTTGTACCATGGCCAGGATCAAGTTAAGAAAGGGATAATACAGGTGGTCCTCAACGTACGACCACAACTGAGCCCAAAATTTATGTTACTGAGACATTTGTTAAGTGAATTTTGCCCCATTTTACAACTTTTCTCGCCACAGTTGTTACATGAATCACTGCGGTTGTTAAATTAGTAACACAGTTGTTAAGTGAATCTGGCTTTCCCATTGACTTTCCCATTCCCATCCTTGTCAAACCTCGGGGTTTGCCTTACCGTGGGGGAGGGAAGGGTCTGGTGGTGGTGGGAAGTTTGTGCTGCCGGCGGCTGCAGCCACGCACTGGAGAAACCCCATTGGAGTGCCAATCAGCTGTGGCAGGGAAGCGGCCAGCGCAAACCTCCGTTGGAGTGCCAATCAGCTGTGTGCCTGGGAGGTGGCCAACGCGAGGCAACCGGGACGCCCGACAATCAGCTGTGCAACCGAGACGCCCAACAAACAGCTGTGCAGCCACGCAGAGTCGAGCAAGCGACTTCCGGGCAAGGCCTGCACCGGCGGAGGGCGTGGCTTGTCTATATAACCGCGCTGGGAGGTGAATGCTCCCAGCGCTGACTTTAATTCCAGATTGCATCTGTTTTGTGACCAGTCCTTTTTGGAGCTCATTTGTGTGCCTGAGTCCGGCTTAATAAACCCAGTTATCACCTGCCCACACGCCTGGGATTGTTACTACTGGATTAGGTCCAGAACTCGGACCTTTTGAGAGGAAGTCAGCACTCATTTTTTCCCAAATTTTTGCTGCTTTCAGTTGGAAGGTAGGAGAACTGGAGGGGGGGATGGCTGAAGGGACGGCTCCAACAGCTGAGGTGACAGCGGAAGAGTCACAGGTCTCAGAGTTGATAATCACACCGGAGCAAGGTGCAGAGCCTGGGATGCCAGACGTGCGTCCAAAAGAGCGTGAGGGACGAGGAAATGCGCAGCTGACGACGCCGGGCCAGCCAGCCACAGATGTGGTCCACGAGCAAGGGCCGAGGGGGGAGTGGTGGCTCAGTTCGTCTATGACTGCTGGGACTGGACCCCACCCACCCCCAACCCCTAGTTATTCTGGAGTCCAGGCGAATATATGGCGTAAAAGGCAGTTGATGGACTGTGATGAGGAGGGAGAGTACAGCTACTCAACTGACCCAGGTAGCCACACGATGGAGATACTGAGGGAGTGGTTTGGAGAGGCCAGCTTCCGGGATGCTGCTACCTTGCAACCATGGGACCTGGGGGGAGAGGCAGCCTCATGGCCAGCACAGCTGCAGGAGCCGCAGCCGAGCACTGCACCGTCTACCCATTTTTGGTTGGCCAGTCCGAAGCTACGGCTGGATACCACCCCAAGTAGATCGCGAGAGGCCTCAACAAGGGCCCTGGACCAGGGTTCCTCATGGGGGATCTCGAGGGGTCAGCAGGGGTTGTTGACTGGCAAGACAGGCCGAGAGGACAGGGCCCCATCGTTCTGGGCCCCGTGACAAGCAAGACTACTCCACGGTCACCAGGCCCTATTGATGGCACCTGGGGTCCCGGCCCAATGGCAGGCTGACCAGGGTCCACAGGGTCTGGGATGGCCGGCGGCCTATTGGCCTTACCCAATGCCCATGGAACCCCCTCCCATGAAGGCTACTTTTGATGGGGACCCAGATTGTCTGGCTCTGTTTTTAAGCCAGGTGATCAGCCACATGGATCGCCACAGCCGTCTGTACCCATCACAGTGAAAATGCTTGTTGCGGTGACAGCGGTATTGGAGGGAGAGGCGGCTTCGTGGGTGGCTTCCCTGCATAATGAGCATGCTGGTGAGCTGGCGGACATTGGCCTTTTCCTGGAGGCACTATGGGCCCGATTCGAAGACCTGACCAGAGTCCACCAGGCAGAGGGGGAGCTATTGGTGCTACAACAGAGGGGACGGCCAGCGAAGGACTATGTCTGGGACTTCTGTTGGGCTGCTAGTAAGGTGAGGGGGTGGCCTGAGCACCTGCTGGTCCATCATTTTAAGGCAGGCCTGGACAGGGGTCTACGCCAGGCCTGTGCATATCGGGGCCCTCCCTCACCAGTTAGCCACCTGGTACCAAGCGGCCATCGAGCTTGATGCTGAGCTACGGGAGTGTCACCCCAAGGGGGAGTTCGGTGCCGGACCACGAAGGACCATGGAGTGTCTGCTTGTGGCCAGCTGGGTGACCCCTGTTCTTGCTGGGGTTCTGCGGGATGGGATGGCCCGACCAATATTGAAATGTTTCCGGTGTGGCCAGCTGGGTCATCGCGCGGCCGAGTGCCCAGCCCCCAATCTGCAGACCAAGGCAGGGCCCCCGAGGGTGAGCACGGTGAAGAGGACACCTCTGAAGACCCCTGAGAAGTCCAGAGCGGCAAACCAAGCAGTGGGGGGTGCACTAGCACCACCTGAAGCGGCCGAGGGAACACCAGTGGAAGGCGAGTACCAGACAGCTGCCTACAACAGTGACGACAATAGGGAAGGGGATCCAATGGTAAGTGCACCTGTCCGGCCCTTCCTCATCCCTGTGACCATTACGGCCCCACAGTTGGGCCGAGACAGTAGATACAAGGCGCTGATAGACTCGGGGGCTACCCGGTGCCTGATAAGCCGAGCCGTAGCTAACAACCTAGGGGTATGGATTAAGAAATTGGTTAACCCCGTTCGGTTTGAGCAGGTTGATGGGTCCCTGTTGGGGAGAGTGCCAGCCACACATGTCACTGAGCCAGTGCAGCTCAACATGACCCAGCATTGGGAAATGATTCGGTTTATAGTTGTGCCTACGATGACCGAATCCATAATCCTAGTATTAACATGGTTAGACAAGTGGGGTCCAACGATATGGTGGGAAGGTGGGTTCCGCAGGCTGAGGATTGGGACAGGTCCCTGACCCCTGCCACATGAATCTGTTCAAGGGGGGAAAGAACGGGTCCCGGAGGGTCCACCCCTGCCAACCCAAGTTCCACCCCACGCCTCCTTCCCTTGAGCCTATGCAGATTTGGCGTAAGTGTTTAGCAAGGCCGAGTGTGATGTGCTGCCCCCCCATTGGCCGACCAATTGTGCCCCCAAAAGAGATGGAGGAACTTAGGAAGTACATCAACAAGAACCTGGCTCGGGGGTTCATTCAGCCCGCTTGCTCAAGGATCGTGGCTCCCGTCCTGCTCAAAGAGAAGGATGGGACAATGCGCTTATGTGTGGACTTCAGGGGCATTAACGGTGTGTGTGTTGAAAACATGTACCCTCTGCCCCTGATGAAAGATATGCAGCTGATAAACGAGGTGTTACTTGAGCATCTGTATCAGGGGGTGCTCGTGTACCTTGATGACATCCTCATCTATACAAAAACCATGGCAGAGCACACTCAGTTGGTTTGGCGGGTCTTGGAAAAGCTACTGGCCTCTTACCTCTACGTGAAGCTCTCAAAACGCGAGTTCCACCAAACTCGGCTGGATTACTTGGGATATTGCATGTCCAGCACCGGAGTGGAAATGGACCCAGCCAAGTCCTGGGATAGCAAGCACCAAGAACACGATGGCAGCTGCAGAGTTTCCTAGGCTTTGCGAATTTTTATCGGACTTTCATCCCCACGTTTGCCAAGGTGGCTTTGCCCTTGACAGATCTCCTGAGGACTAAACACACAACACTGAAGCCCCGACCGGGCTAGCCACTGCACTGGATGATGGACTGCCAGTGAGCATTCGAATCCCTCAAGGAGTTATTTGCCAGAGAGCCTGTTCTGAAACACCCAAATCCTGAACAAGCCTTTGTGGTCCAAGCGGATGCCAGCGATGTAGCGGTAGCCGCTGTCCTATTACAAGCTAATGAACAGGGCACGTTACAGCCATGCACATATACCTCCTGCAAACTCTTGGAAACTGAACGTAGGTTGGCCATATGGGAGAAAGAGGCCTTCGCGGTCTGGTGGGCCCTCGTTACCTGGCATCACCTCCTGGAGGGTAGCAAACTACTGTTTGAGGTATGGACGGACCATAAAAACCTTGAGGCCCTCCAGACTCTGTGGCGGTTGTCGCCCAAACAGGTACGGTGGGCACAGTACTTTCACCGCTTCCGGTTCACCTTGAAGTACGTTCCAGCTGGGAGAAACTTTCTAGCAGACACATTGTCAAGGATGCCTCAATACGATAGCCGCTGAGAGGAGGTCGTGCACGCCATCATTCCCCCCTCACCGCAGACGCAACCCGCTGCCTGGGTCTCGGCTTGGCGGCCGGCAGAAACAGCTGAGGAGTTAACGAGTCGCATACAGGCCAAATTACTCACAGACCCGTGGTTCTTGGAACACAAGCAACTACTCACCCAATGGGACCGGTTAGCGTGGAAAGGCAATAAACTCTATGTGTCACACGTCCTGAGGCCACAAGTGCTACAAAGGTACCATGATGTGAAACAAGCAGGACACTTTGGGTTCCTGAAAACCCTACATCTAGCCAAGCGGCAATTTTGGTGGCCCAAGATGCAACACGACATAGAGGACTATGTCAGAAGTTGTTCGATCTGCGCAACTACCAAACCTTGCATAGGGAAACCCCCTGGCCTATTGCAATCCATGGCCGAACCCACTCGGCCATGGGAGGAAATAGGCATGGATTTTATCGTTGAGTTGCCGGAGAGAAATGTCCACACAGTTATATGGACGGTCATTGATTCATTTTCTAAACAGGCCCATTTTATACCCTGCCCTAGGTTACTGTCAGCACGAAGATTGGTGAAACTATTCCTACAGCATATTTATCACCTCGGAGGGTCATTTTGGATAGGGGGGTACAGTTCCCAGCCAAGTTCTGGCGGGAGTTCATCTGAATGATAGGGTCTTGACAGGGGTTAAGCTCAGCTTTCCATCCAAGTACTAACGGGGCAGTAGAGAGAGCCAACGCCATTGTGGAAAGGTATCTTAGGTGCTATGTCACCTATCAGCAGACCAATTGGTCGGAACTCCTGCCATTTGAGGAGGTGGCATACAATAATGCTGTCCACAGTAGTACTGGTTTTACCCCATGTAGAGTAGTGCATGGGTTGGATTTCGTTCCCATACCTGAGTACCCACAAGAACTCCCTTACCCCCCTCAACCCAAAAGAGTGGATAGATACCTTGCCAGGGATGTGGGAAGCCGTGAAGAAGGCCTTGCGGAAAGCCGCAGAAACCCAGAAGATACAGGCAGACAGAAAGCGGGGTCTCCAGAAGCCATTCTGGGTGGGGGACAGGGTGTATCTAGCGACCAAATATCTAAAGTTAAGGGTCCCCTGCCGGAGGTTGGGTCCTAAGTTCGTGGGCCCCTTCCCCATCGTATGAATAATTAATCCTGTAACGGTGGAGCTGAAACTTCCCAGACTTTTAGGAAAGGTGCACCCTGTCTTCCACAGTAGTCTGCTTAGACCTGTAAGCAAGTCCATTCAGCCACAACCAATACCTGGTCCCGTGGAGGTGGAAAGAGAGACCCATTAGGAGATCGATCGGCTACTAGACTCCTGACTGCATAGGGGTTGATTGTAGTACCTGGTTCAGTGGAAGGGGTATCCCAATACAGAAGCCTCCTGGGTGGCAAGCGGAGACATACGGGCGGCCCGTCTGCTCAGGAAGTACCATGGGAAATATCCTCACAAACAGGGGTGGCCATACGGGAGGCCGAGTATAGTGCCCTTTTGCTATGTATCCTCACTACCTGTGCTTACTATCTTCCAGGTGCGGCCCTGGTGAGAGGGGAGCCGCCTGTCAAACCTCGGGGTTTGCCTTACCGGGGGGGGGGGAAGGGCCTGGTGGTGGTGGGAAGTTTGTGCTGCCAGCGGCTGCAGCCACGGACCGGAGAAACCCCGTTGCAGTGCCAATCAGCTGTGGCAGGGAGGCGGCCAGCGCAAACCTCCGTTGGAGCGCCAATCAGCTGTGTGCCTGGGAGGCGGCCAGCGCGAGGCAACTGGGACGCCCGATAATCAGCTGTGCAACCAGGACACCCGACGAACAGCTGTGCAGCCACATGGAGCCGGGCGAGTGACTTCCGGGCAAGGCCTGCACCGGCGGAAGGCGTGGCTTGCCTATATAACCGCTCTGGGAGGCGAATGCTCCCAGCGCTGACTTTAATTCCGGATTGCATCTGTTTTGTGACCAGTCCTTTTTGAAGCTCATTTGTGTGCCTGAGTCCGGCTTAATAAACCCAGTTATCACCTGCCCACACGCCTGGGGTTGTTACTACTGAATTAGGTCCGGAGCTTGGACCTTTTGAGACTTTGCTTGTCAAAAGGGTACAAAAGGTGATCACATGACCCCCAGGGGGTCATAAAGATGAGTCAGTTGTCAAGCTTCTGAATTTTGATCACATGATCATGGGGATGCTACAATGGTCATGTGTGTGAAAGTGTGAAAAACGGTCATAAGTCATTTTTTTCAGTGCTGTTGTAATTTTGAATGATCACTAAATGAACTATTGTAAGTTGAAGACTACCTGTAGTTTTGCTCACTCAGTTCTGAGGTGACTGTTTTGTTGGCATGTGAGATGCATGTCCTGTGTGCAGTATGAATAAAAAGAATCTCCCAATAGTGTGCCAAATAAAGGATAAGTCTTTTTATTTAAAAGTATTTACTTTTATATTTTACATAATCAGAGAAGTATTTCAACCTCAAAGTTAGACTTATATACCGCTTTATAGTGCTTTACAGCCCTCTCTAAGCAGTTTACAGAGTCAGCATATTGCCCCCAACAATCTGGGTCCTCATTTTACCCACCTCAGAAGGATGGAAGGCTGAGTCAACCTTGAGCCTGGTGAGATTCGATCTGTCAAATTGCAGTCAGCCGACAGTCAGCAGAAGTAGATCGGAGCAGAAGCTAAAGCGTATTGGAGTTTAATTCAAATGTGGATAGAAAAGATTTTGCAACAACGTATAGAGTTGAGACGGGAGATATTCCTGTTGGGTATTTTACCAGAGAAATATAACAAAGAAAGTATATATTTAATTATTCATATAATCACAGCAGCTAGAATTGTATGTGCACAGAATTGGAAAGTAATAAAAGCCCCCACTGAAGGAGAGGTAATTAGGAAAATATTGCATTGTGCGGAGATGAACAGATTAACAATGATAATTAAAGATAAGGAGGATACAGAATATTATAGTATTTGGGGGAAATTTTATGACTGGATGGAAAATGAATATGGGTAGAAGATAATTAACACCAACTGAAATGGAAGGAAAATGGAAAGTTAAAGATATGAGACCTAGGCGACAAAATTAATTGTAGTACCGGTAGGGAGGTAGCATATTAGTATTAAAATATACCTAGAATGATTTACGTATAGATGTATTAACATAGAAAAGAGTTAAGGTTTAAATTAGTATAAGTTAAGGGAATTCAGAGAGACAAGTTGCTTGTCTGTTAACCACGAAATAGATATAAATGGATTCACTCAGGAGAGAAATAAGAGGGAGGAAGAGGGGGGGAGAGGAGAGGAGAAGGAAGAGAGAAGATAGGAGGAGAGAGGGGGTAGAAGGAGGAGGAGGGAGAGAAGAGAGAGGTGAGGAGGAGGAGGAGGAGAAAGATAGAGGAAGGAAGAAGAGGGAAGTAGGAAGAAGGGAGAGAAGGAGAAAGTAGGTAGAGAAAAGGGAGGGAGGTAAGAGATGGGAGTGACATGATATGACAAAGGGGAAACAGACGGGCAACTGGATAATGATGTATATAAGATTAATATGTTGGTTTATTGGATAATATATAAATGTATGTTAATACTTGATAAGATGTTATGGTATATGTATTGATGTATATATGTGGAATGTGGATAAAAAATAAACTTAAAAAAAACCAACAACCCTCAAACTTCAGTATAAAGATGATGCAGCATTGGCGACTCAGCAATGCCATATTCCATTTCTTTAGTTTACTGCTTCATTTTTATATTCTTGCTATCATTAGCCACAGCACTGGATCCTTTTCAAATTTGATTGTGCTGTTCAAGCCTAACCTTCAGATGATTCACTCTAATTTCTGGGATGAACAGTCTTATTTTGAAATGGGAGACAACAGAGGACGTGGCTAGTGACTGGAAGTGGAGACAGCAGACCTGAAATGCTTACTTTGTTATTTTGTTTTAGGGGCTTTGGGGAGAATTAGGGGCAAAACTGATATAAACATTTCAGGCCTGCCTATTTCAGGAGGCTCCGAGGACACACATGGTGTACTAAAGTCTACATGTTTGTAATCCCTGATTTATTGTCAAGAAACCCTATTACCAATAAATGCTGACATTAAGGGACAGTCAGATCTAATGGTGAACCCTGTGCCTTGTACTCTACTGTCCATTGTGCTTGCAGGCTGAAATCACAGCACCAGGTAAAGTGTAATTTGTAAAGTATAACCTGTCTTATACATTCTATTTTAGGTCTCATGACTTCTATATCAAGTCAGCCTCCAATTTTGCTTTATATTGAGTTTTGATAAGATTTTGTCTGATAAGATTTTTGTCTGATTACAGCTGCAATTTGGACTGGAATTTCTGTTGCTACCGGTAAGTGATGCATCACTGCATCACTTAGCAATAGCAATAGCACTTAGACTTATATACCGCTTCACATTGCTTTACAGCCCTCTCTAAGCGGTTAACAGAGTCAGCATATTGCCCCCAACAATCTGGGTCCTCATTTTACCCACCTCGGAAGGATGGAAGGCTGAGTCAACCTTGAGCCTGGTGGGATTTGATCAGCAGAAGTAGCCTGCAGTACTGCACTCTAACCCAAGCATGGGTGGGTGTGCAGATGTCCCAGGGGGCACTTTAGAGTGTAGGCAGGCACTGTGGAATACGAGTGGGTGCCCAGGATGGGGAGGTGGCCATAGAGTGCAGGTGGATGTGGGTGCCCAGGCAGGCAAAAAAACGACAGGAGCATGAGCAACTTACCTGTTAACTTTGCAAGTGAAAGTCACAATCGTGATCACATAACCATAGGACACTGCAACTGTTGCCAAGCACTCAAATTGCAATCATATAACCACAGGGATGCTGCAATAGCCACAACTTTGTGGCTAATAGCAAGTCCCCCTTGTTCAGCACCATCATAACTTTGAACCGTCGCTGAACTAGTGGCTGTAACACGAGGACTACCATACATCTTTGCTTGATGCCTTTTAGTATGCAAAAGCAGTAGCAGCCAGTGGTTTGGAATACAAGGCAGGAACTTCCTGACATGTCATTGTGCTATGGGATAAGATGGGAAGATGCTGATACTTTAAAGAGAAGCCTGAAGAGGAGGCATGGTAAATCGGATTGTGGTGAAATTATTGTAAATCCATCTACCTGGCAAGTGGTAATCATGCACTACCTGTGAGAATTTCAAACAGACAGCTTACTCAAATACTATTTGTGACTCAACTGATTCTGACTACATAATGATTAATTTTACATTAATTTATACTCACACCCAGTTAGTTGTATGTAAGAGACTGTAACAAGAGTGGCATTAGGTATTTATTTGAGCAAATTCTATTAAAAAAATATTGATACAAAATAGAGTTACATGACCTTGCTGTCTTGCAACAGTGCAAAATCTATGGTTACTATTTCCTGACATCTAAGTCCCAGTAGTTGTTTTAGGTTCCAGTCTTGGCATTCGATAAACTGAATGTAACAAGAAGCATTCAAAAGTGAGTCAGTGGTTCTTGCTAGACAATAGCTGTGGAGCAAGTGAAGATGCTTAAAAAGTGGAGTGAATGGCACAAATAATGCAACATGTGCTTATGTACTCTTAATAATGTTGTGTTAAAATGTTTTTAGAAGCAGCCAGTGGAACCTTGCATTTTAGGAATTTAGTGCAAAAGCAATTTGGAATCTTATAGAATTCTTTATTGGCCAAGTGTTTTATTGGCCACCCAAGGAATTTGTCTTTGGTGTAAATGGGTAATTTATTGAGTTTTGTTATTGTTTATTTGTTATGAGGCAGAATAACTTCTGATAATGTCCCTTTAAAACATATTTTAATGCCGCTGGTATAATGGTTGCCTTCAGAAGGAAATTTTTCTGTAAATACACTTAGTCTTCAACTTACGACCACAATGGAGTTCGAAATTTCCATTGCTAAGCAAGACAATTGAGTTGTGCTCCATTTTATGACCTTACATGTGGTTCTTAAGTGAATCTGGCTTCTCCCATTGACTTGCTTGTCAAAAGCCTGCTGGGAAGTTACAATTGGTATTCATATGCTACAATATTGTAGCATAATTTTTGTTTTTACCAGCTTTAAATATTAAAGTAAATGGAAAACACAGATTAAGATACTTGGAAAACATGTATGTGCGGTCAATCAACTACTCCAATCTGAATATATTGAGATCTATTTTTCTTTTTTAAAAAAGCAAAGAAAAGTGGAAATGTAAAAATAGACAATGAACGATATGGCAGATTTAAAGTGTTTAATTCAAGAACAGCTGCAGAAAAAAAGATGCATAGAGTTTTTCCTAATGTAAACATAAAAAGGGGGAAAAGCACAAACACAATGGACATTTTTTTCCCCATTTTTGATTTCAAGGGACTTCTTAATTAAGAACTAAAAGCATGCATCTAGCTGCATGTCCACAGAGGATGGCTAACCAACTCATTTTCAGCAAGTATGAAATGTGTGTGCCCCGATGCTAGTAAAATCATCCAGCTGAGAAACTGGACTCAGTTTGGAGAGGCACTACAGCTCCTCTCATTGCTGGTTTTTCAGAGTATCTCCACTGTATCATTATTGCAGCAGAAATGCACTGACTCTTCTACAATCATCTCTAACACAAAAGAGGCAAAAATAAAAGAAGAAATGTAATCAACTCCAGTAATTTTTAAATTATTTTTTACATAGGAAGTTTAGCAGATATTGAAAATTACTACCAAGTTCTGCTTGAAGAATGAGGAAGGAAGGATTCAGATTCTTGTCAACAAGAAACTCTGTAAATCACAATTCTTAAAGTGGCAAATAGGGAATAAACAAACTAAACCAAAAGCATTTTGGGAAGATGTTTATGTTGGGCTTGGAAGATTGTATATACTTAATTTATGCATTCCCAAATAAGTGAGAGGAAGTATTTAAAGTTTTGATCTCACTCTTGGCCAAAAAAGCATGCCATTATATATGCCCAGAATTATTATATCCTTACATCAGAACCTGAATAAAAGTTTGGCAATTTTGCAAAAGAAGCCCATACTAAGCAAAGCAGAGAAAGGTTTTGCTTGTGTGTGGAACCTTCCTTTCTCTCTAAATGACGTGAGTTTAAAAGAAAAGTTAGTTTAATTTTTTTTTTTTAAAGATGATCAAGCAGGAGAAAAATATACTCCTAAATGGAGTATTTCATTCTTATTGTTTAGTCAGTTACAAATTAAAACAACGCACTTCTAGTAAAATAACAATGCAATAAATACCTAGACGATTTCAAGTTAAAAATAATAGGTACAAAAGAGCCTCAGTGGAATTAATGTACTGTTATTGCTACAGACTGACCCTTCACAGACATAGGTGTCTCCAAAATCAGTTGTAGCTTCCATCCTTGGTCACTGGACTTGGTTAATTCCATTTTATCCTTTGGAATACTTCTAGACAACAATACAATACAATACAATACATAGTACAACACACACACACACACACATGTCTGCTCCTAATTTTGTTTCTCTGCCAAATGATGTAGATTGTTGCCATCAGAATTGTTCCTTGCAACTGTGCAACAAGAATGTTATTGTACTGAAGAGAGATGCTGATCAATAAGACTTCCTAGGCTTGGCTGTAGAGCAGATGACAAAGTTCTTGGGGTTGTTATCTAGCCTTCAGAAGTATCTAGCCTTCTCGAACACTGTCCCGAGATTCTGCTATTGAGCTATGAATGATCCCAATGATAGATTCAACGCCTTCTCCCTCTAGGACAGTACGATGGTCTCCTTCAACAACATGGACAAACACCTTCCCATCGCAGACCTGCAAAGGTATAAAGATGTAGAAGAAAACATTACAAATTTCAGCCAGAAATGCTTGCTTGAGATCTTAATGTCCTTCCCTTGTAATGTTGGCTCCTTTCTGTAGATTACTTCCCATATTTCTTTCCTGGATCTCTTTTAATCAGTCACAACAAAAGCAAGGTCTTTTTGTTCCCATTTATTTCACATATCCATTCTTAGAAAGCATTAAACTGTATCTTTAGCTATAGCTATTACTGGGTAGATCGTGACTATATTTGCAAGAAATCAATACAGAGAGTGGCATCATATATATTTATTGTTGCTTCAAAGTCTGGCAATTATGGAAGAGTGCCAAAAAAGGGCAAGAGGGGAAAAGATACCATGCAGATCTCATCCTGTGATTCACTATTCATTCTAACTTTAATGATGAAGAAAGGGAGAATCTTTATTTTACTTTTTTTTAACTAATTCTTTTTCTGTGCACTATTTAGATAAGCTTTGGTGTGATTAGCAATCACCTAGATGCTTGCAATTATTCCATTTTGGGAAGTATGGCAGTTAAGAATGAAAAGTGATTGATCGTTCTTGAAAATCTCTTAAGCACTTCAGATAAGAGTTCACAGTGATTTTGTATTCTAAATTTTCTTGGCTATCTAACTTGGTTAAAAAAGTTAATACACCATTATTTTGGGAGAATCATGGCATTTAGTAGGAGACAGGATGATGGATCAACATTTATACCTGCTAAATTAATATGACTTATTTTTACCTGTAACACATCAGGGGTGCAGCTGATGTTTCTTTAAGATGAGAAAACCTACTAGGTGAAAAGCCACATAATCGTGGTCATATAATTTTTCAGACTAACCTCTGAAAGCCTGTAGTCTCCTCCAAGACCTTCTCCATACTCATTGTGGGTCTTTGCTTTCAGCAGTGTCACATTGCCGTGATATTTGGATTCTGGTACATACTTGTCTGCTGCCTTTAGTTTGTTGTAAAAGGAAACAGCAGCAAAAGTGAGTGCCTCGTGGCTGATATCTTTGTGATTTTGAGTAATTAGGTCTGCTGCAGCATTAGCACGAGCTTCCAAATTTGGTAGGGGCAAAAGAACCTCCAGCAACTGCAAATAGTACAGATAAATATATCAATCAATCAAAGTGTTACTACAAAATACGGTGTACTTATTAAAGGGAAATATACCCACACACTTATGTAAATATATTTATGTCTACATGCACGCATACGTTCTATAACAGGGAACAGTATCAATTACCATTACCTTATTGTACTCCATGCCAGAGAACTGCTGGACAAAGGCACACATTGCTTCTGTCTCTGTTTCACCTTCATTTCCTGGAGTTAGCTTGGCTCTGTAACTCTGGAAGTTGGGAATGATTCAAAAGGTAATTTTCATGACAAGAATTTTAAACGCACAGAACATAGTGATAAAACCCAAGAATTACAATTATTAGGAAACCACACACAAGATAAAAATGGCTACTACACTGAGATAATTTCTAATCATGAACTCTCCCAGAATAGGAATATTTCCCGAAGAATCCTGTGCCAAACAGTGAGGTAACAATTGAATATTATGGTCACCAATTTGTATTACAGAAGACAATGTTGGAATAGGAAATGAAGTCATCCCATAAATGGATTGCTATGTGCATGCGCAACAAAATAGGAGCACGCTAGTGCTGATCTGCCAAGTGGTCCTGATAGATAGACCTTGGCTCTCTTACCTGAGTATGTGCTGCTACATAGGAGTGAGAGCCATCGAACAGGAAGAGGCTGTTGGGTAGGTAGGTAGGACTTTGCTGAGCTTGGAGCTGACAACACATTTCAAAGGCTACACAGGCACCAAAGGAGTATCCAGAAATTCGATAAGGGCCTTTTGGCTGTATCTCTTTTATACAGTTAATGTAATAGGATGCCAGGTTCTGTATACTGTCCAATGGAGCAGCTAATGATAGAAAACAACAAAGTTAAGAAAAAGAGTCAGGCACTCAACTAGCACATTTATAATCCCGCAATAAAAATCCAAGACAGCCTAATAGGAATTTTGATAAAACATAGATGATGTTAAGTTGTCTCCCTCTGCTTATAATTTGTTTTTGTTTTTTTAACTAAATCTTTATATCTCAGCACAGCAGTGAGTTACCATATCGTTTGGAGATTCGATAAATGTATTAAATACAACAGCTACCTTTGGTACACTGAAGCCCATAGCTTGGTATGTGGAGCTTTGAGGCAAGGGTGTTGAAGACAGTGATGGATCCCTCAATGGGATGAATAAGAAAGAGTGGAGACTCGGTGTTCTTAACCTCATTGAGTGGTATTATTGTTGGTCCATCTGGATTAACCAAGAGGCTATTCAAATCCACTCTGAGTTGCTCAGTCTGACCGCCTTTGGTTTCCTGGGATAATACTAAAGATAAGACATAGACACATTCATACAGTGAAGTACAAGGTTTATAACAGTGGTTCTCAACCTTTCTAATGCCGCGACCCCCCTGCGACACCCCCCGCCGCTGCAACACCCCCGTCGCCGTGACCCCGCCCCGCCCCCTCCCCGCGTGGGATGAGGTGACAAAGGGGGCGTGGCACCATGGGTGAAATGCTCCCGGTTCGGGCTTGCCTGCGGGTCACCGGACAGCTGATAGCGACGAAAGCGGGAGACTTCGCCCGGATGCCGCCATTTGGGTTCTTTTACCCTCTGCGCATGCGCAAAGCGTTCTGCCCATGTGCAGAGGGTAAAAGCACCCAAATGGCGGCGTCCGGGTGGGTGGGCGAAGTCTCCCGCTTATCAGCTGTTCGGCGACCCGCAGGCAAGCCCGAACTGGGAGCATTTCACCCCTGGTGCCACGCCCCCTTTGTCACCTCATCCTGTGGGGGGGGGGGGTCGCGGCAGCGGG
>QLTV01003388.1:1812380-1825453 GCA_003457575.1 Thermophis baileyi | reverse complement strand
CCGCGACCCCCCTGCGACACCCCCCGCCGCTGCAACACCCCCGTCGCCGTGACCCCGCCCCGCCCCCTCCCCGCGTGGGATGAGGTGACAAAGGGGGCGTGGCACCATGGGTGAAATGCTCCCGGTTCGGGCTTGCCTGCGGGTCACCGGACAGCTGATAGCGACGAAAGCGGGAGACTTCGCCCGGATGCCGCCATTTGGGTTCTTTTACCCTCTGCGCATGCGCAAAGCGTTCTGCCCATGTGCAGAGGGTAAAAGAACCCAAATGGCGGCGTCCGGGTGGGTGGGCGAAGTCTCCCGCTTCTGTCGCTATCGGCTGTCCGGCAACCCGCAGGCACGGCCGAACCGGGAGCATTTCACCCCTGCAAGTGACGGTGGCACCAAGATGGCGGGCTAACGCGCGCGGTGATCCCTGTGAAAGGGGTCACGACCCACAGGTTGAGAACCGCTGGTTTATAAGATGGGCACAAGTCTAAATAATTTTTTAAAAACTTTGATTTCTGAAGCACTAGGATTCAAGCCAACTCTGATTTAGACAGAATAACATACACCTGAAATTCAGACTGAGGCATATATATATAAACTTCAGGGTAAAGTACTGCCTGGGCAAAAAGCACAGTTTTATCTGCTTCTATCTTTTCTTTTTTCTCTGTCATCATTAAAAACAGGGCAGATTCTAGGTCAGGGGTGGGCAATTAATTTTCCCAAGAGGCCACACGAGAAATTAAGACTGTTGTGGAGGGCCGAACCAATAGGGCTGTGAAAGTGCTTAGGCATGCATCCATGCACATATTTAAACTGAAGAAAAAAAATAGCAGTCGCCTTCAAAATAAAAGCAATCCACAGGGGCTGGACAGGGTCAACCAAAGGGTTGGATGTGGTCTGGGGCTATAAAATACCCAGGTCTGTCTAGTTGGTTATACACACTTACTGTCCTGAGTCCCAGATTTAGAAGAAAATTCCCGTAGTTTGTTAATGGTAAGCAACCGTACATCTCTCATTGACATGACAATATCATAGTCCCGCTCCAGAGTCTGGCGGACCTCAACTCCCATCAGGGAATCCAAACCCAAATCGGCCAGAGAGGTGTCAGCATTCAGACTGTTCACATCACGGACACCTGAGGAAAAGAAAAGCTTGCTTAATGTCATATGGGCACGGCCCTTTTAGGCTGTCTCTTCAAGATTTAGCACTTGTTTGACAGCTTTGCTCATTTTACTGACTTGGCATCTCTTGATGGGATTGCTATTATATAATTCTAATGGAATGCATGAAACATGATTTGAGATATAGGGCAGCTCTCTTTTAGGCAATATTTAAAATACAATTATTTCAGTGTGGTCAGCCACATTTCAACTTTTTGTATATACATTCTACAGATCATTTTGTTTAAAATTTAGCCAGGGTATGGAATTGCAAAGAAAGGTCATTAACCCATGAGAGAAGTCATCTGGGACGCCATGGGAGGTCATCTGGGACGATGAGACGCCTTGGTGGAGGGTGGGATTCAGAACCAAAGGCATAGTTTGCTACACTGCATAACCTTTTCTGTACCCCGTTTCTTCTCTGTCTTTGCAATACACATAGTTACACAGACAGTTTAAGAGAAACTAAGACCTTGAGAGCTGCATATTCTCAGATGACATGACATCAGGCCCTCAGATTTCCATCCTAGCTTTTAGAAATGATGGAACTTGCAAAGCCTCGGACAACCCCTGACCTACTAAGGATGAAATATAAATGTATATGAAGCGCATACAATTGAATGCAAAGGAGCTGGATTACTAATAATGAATAAAGGTAAATTAAAAAGTGAAAGAGCTCAGCAATTGCTATATATACATAAACAACATTTGCCATGGCACAACACAGGGCATTATCGTCCATCCAAGAGTCATATCTTGACTGTGAGTCATGGAAAACAAAGCCATAGCGCACAGCAAGTGAGAAAGAAGGGAAGGGAGGGATGGAGAGAGGAGAATGGGAAAGAGGGATTGTTACTTTCTCAGCAAAAAACCTCCTTGCGTTTTAAAAAATCATGACTAGCATTTAAATCATGTTACAACATGAGCAGCTGGAAAGCCTACACTATTTCAGCAATTAATCACCCTTTTCACTTGTAACTTTCTTACTAAGTCATTTTATATTAATTTCTTATTTTAGAAACTCCAGCCTATGCGTGTTCTTTATGGATAATTTGTGGTGTTATTTTGATTCTGGGCTTCAGTTTTGGCATCTCTATATTATTTTCTGCCTTCTTTTATGTTTTCAAGAGGAGAGAAGTACTATATCAGTTCACATCTTTACAGGCACTCCTCTGCATTGCTCTGATTTCTTTCTCCCACATCTACTCCTACTTGATGTACAGCAACCTCAATTTCTCCATCTATAACTTAGTAACATCTTCAGTACTAATCCCTATGGACTTCTTGCAGAAGCTCTCCAACTCTGTGAAATCTTCTTCAGAAAATAACAGACCTGACTTTCTGCTAATTTCATATGTGTAGGATGCATGTTTAAATCAGGATCACAGTATACTTTGCAAAAAACTACCGTGTTTCCCCGAAAATAAGACAGGGTCTTATTTTCTTTTGACCCCCGAAATATGGCCTTGGCCTTATTATCGGGGGGGGGGGTGTCTTATTATTTTGGGGGTGCAGGAGGCCCCTAAACCTCGGCCCGCGGCAGAGGGACTGGTGCCAGAGCGCCAACCAGCTGCTTCGCTGGTGCTGCTCAGGCCGCTGCCTCCAGCAATTGTGGCAGCTTTTTCGTTGCTTCCCGAGGTGAGGAGGCGAGGGGGGGGGAGAAGGGGGGAACATGCCCCACACGCACCTGCCATCCATGCGGAAAGGCCTCGTGGAGGCCGCTCCCGCAAACCCTAGCTCGTACGCTTCTCTTAGTGGCCGCCGCAAAAAAAGCAGCTGCAAAAAACCTCTTGCCAGCCCTAGCCTGTCGACCTGGGACTGGGGGGAGGGGGACTGGCGCCGGAGCTCCGAGCAGTGGCCGGTGCAGGCTGTCTCCGCAGCCATGAAGCGGGATCGGCGTGGCCAGTTTTTGCCCGCAGCATTGCCAGCGAGGATCGGGTCAGAGCCGCTGCCGCTGCTGCCCGAGATCAGCAGGCCAGATTCGGTGAGCCAGACGCACCGCTACCACTCGGGAGAGGAAGAGAGAGAGGAGGCACTGCGAGAGAGCCCATTTCTCATGTTCTTGTCGTCCCGGGCGGCAGCAGCACGTTCAGCTCCCCGAATCTGGCCTGCCGATTTCGGCCGGCGAGGGGGGGTGGCAGATGGGGAGGGGTGGGATGGCAGAGAAGCGAGATGCATGGAGCGAGACAGGGCTCCCCTTGCCGTCTCTTCTCCCCCCACTCGCCGGGCATGGCAGGAGCTGGAAGCCCGAGATCAGCAGGCCAGATTCGGTGAGCCGGACACACCGCTGCCACTCGGGAGAAGAAGAGAGAGGCGGCGCTGCGAGAGAGCCCATTTCTTATGTTCTTCTTGTCCCGGGCGGCGGCAGCGCGTTCAGCTCCCCGAATCTGGCCTGCCGATCTCAGCCGGCGAGGGGGTGGCAGGTGGGGAGGGGTGGGGCGGCGGAGAAGCGAGATGAATGGAGTGAGACAGGGCTCCCCTTGCTGTCTCTTCTCCCCCCTCACCGGGCATGGCAGGAGCTAGAAGCCCGAGATCAGCAGGTCAGATTCGGTGAGCCGGATGCACCGCTGCCGCTCGGGAGAAGAAGAGAGAGAGGAGGCACTGTGAGAGAGCCCATTTCTCACCTTCTTCTTCTCCCGGGCAGCTGCAGCGCGTTCAGCTCCCTGAATCTGGCCTGCTGATCTCGGCTGGCTCGGTGGCTTTTATTGTTTATTCGGAATCAAGCCAACCTCTCAGCATAGCCCAGCACCAAATCCCGGCTCCTTTTCAGAGCAGCCGGGACACTCGGGGGATGGGCATCAGTTGCTTTTCCTGGGGGGGGGAAGTGGGGGGGGGAGCCGCAAACCCAGCGGCGTCCTCCTCCGAGCAGAAGGAGACAAATTTCACCAAGGCTGGGCTGCAGTGTCTGCCAAAGCGGCAGGGTTGTGTAATGCTCCAGTTGGAAAGGAAGTCGGAGGGCGTGAAAGGGTGGCGGGGGGGGGGGGGAGAAAGATAACCGTGCACTCTCTTCCCAATGATTCTCTCTTCCCAAGAGAGAATAGCCATGCACTCTCTTCCCAAGAGCCACCAGGAAGACTTTTTCGCCCGCCAGTCGGAGCGACGGACAGACCCCGCTTTGCCTTCTGCAAACGACCAGCGCCCAACTAAGTCCAGGGGAAAGCCGTAGTTGGGGAAAAGGGGCGCGCATGGGGAGGGTTGTTTTGTCTGCAGCGGAGTTTCCTGTTGGGCCGCGCGAGCTCCGGAATCTTCGGAATTAACAGAGCCTGCGAGGCCAGACTGAAACCGAAGGCAACCCCAACCCACTCGCTCTCTCACTCACACACACTCGAAACTCGTGTTGTTTGCGTGGCAGCTGCGCATGCGTCTAAGTATTTGGGGGGGGGCTTATTTTTGGGGGAGGGGCTTATTCTAGCGCATGCGCTCGAAAGCCCAATTGGGCTTATTATCCGGACAGGTCTTAGTTTCGGGGAAACACGGTAAATGAAATTATGGAATAATAGCAATGGATTGTGTGAAAAAACGGAATAAACAATAACACAGAAGCCACGTACAGAACTATTTCGAATCTACAATTAGCCTACTTAGTGTACAATACATATTTCCCCCCTTTGAGATGACATGGCTCCTCTGTCACCAATCCTGTCCTCTGGCTCAAAATTCTCCCTGGGATTAGATGGCCCTGACCTTGCTGTTCTTTAGGAAAGCCTTAGAAACGTGGCTCTGCCAGTAAACTCCAGGCTGGGTGATTTGTGTACTCACTGGAATGCTATGGGATTTTAAGTTTTTGTATTCCTTGGGTAGGTTGTTTATTATTTCTTTTTGGTGGCCTTAGAAATAAGCAAATACTTAAAAAAGAGAAATCACAGCTCTATTACATGTTTTGGTTCTCAGTGATACTAACCAAGAATGTGAGCAACAGCTTCCACAAGATCCCTCTGGCTACCTCCATCATTTTTGGCTAACATTTTTTCTGCTAAGACAAAACTGGACATGACAGGGTGAGGCTGGTTGAGGAAGTGATCCAACACATCCAAGCATGAGCTGATCCTTTGGGGTAGAGTTCCCCCAATCACAGTGTCATTTGTGCCCATTGTCTCCAAAACAATTCCTACATCACCAATGGCACCCCACTGGATTGCTAGACCTGGAGGGAAAAAAGAAGGTGTGATGGTTATTAAAGAGGACAGGCATAAAACAACAAGATAAGAATATTATTGTTTATGAGCATAAGGATGTGGTAATGTGTGGGAGAAATCAGATGACATGTACTTAAGTCTATCTCATCTAGCTTGAATTTATGTCTTTATAAATCCAATTTGTCAAGATGGAAAAATGATATAATTACCAGGAAGGCCGTCATGTCGCCGCTGTTCACAGATACGTTCCATAGTAGAGTTGGCAAAACCGTAATTACTTTGGCCAGCATTTCCTCTTCCACAGCTTACTGAAGAGAAGGCTACAAAGTGATCCAGTTTGGGGCACCTTTGGCGGGTTACTCTGGAATAAGAAAACAGAAAAGATTATTATTTATTTTCAAAGAGATCCTCCACTTGATCACCATTATCAGCTTTAAGTTCTTCACATACTATTCTTCGCATGCTACTTACTGGTCCAAATTAAGTGTGCCCGAATACTTGGGTTTGTTGACTTCACAGAAAAGTTCTGGGGTCTGATTTTCCAGCATAGCATCTTTCAGCACCTATAGAAACAGCAACAAATGACGAACTTATCTTTTCTTTTATGTACACTGAGAGCATATGCACCAAGACAAATTCCTTGTGTGTCCAATCACACTTGGCCAATAAAAAAATCTATTCTATTCTATTCTATTCTAAATATGATCTCTCAGACTTAGAAAAATATCTTGCTCCCATTTCAAAACTACTATGCTATACAGTAAGGTCCTACCTTATAATTATCTTTACAGTTAATGTTCACATTTTATGGAAATGAAAATAGTAACTATTGATTGGGAGGGGCAGATGAAAAAAGAATTAGGCAATCCTATAGCACTGCAGGCAAGAGTTAAACTTCTTACCACCACCAGTTCTCAGACATATTAGCCCTTGTTAATTATTTAATATTAATATTTTTAAGAAGGGCAAACAGTCTTTGAAGATAAAATCTAGACAGCTCTAAGATAATGATCCAACCAAGATAATGTTGAAATATACATTAGTGTTTCCACTCAACCAATGTCAAATATATCTTTTTCCATATTACTGCAGTGTTCTTTTTTTTTTCCTTTCAATCTTTCCTCCTCAATTCAAACTCTTGGGGGGGAAAAAATAAAAAAAATCATTTGATTACTTCTCTTGTTTGAGGCGCTATTTGATTATGGTTTTGGCTGAGGAATGCTGAAGATTAGATATGGAGATATTCACAGGTTAAGATGAGCCCATCTAATTAACACTACACAAAATGAAACAGCCAGAGCATTACACTTCACTACATTTCCAATTTTTTTTAAAAAAACATATTCAAAATTGCATATATTTGGTAAACATATTTCACCAAACATATCTGCCTCAAAAACTATGTGAAACAACATATCAAAAGCACTGTATCTGTTAAAAATGCTTGCCAAATTATGTACCCTAAGCAAAACTGTACAAAATATACATAAATTAGGAAGAGTATCCGCAAAAAAGTACATTGTTTTTCAGGCACACTTTTTTTAAATCTGAAAACTGATGAGAAAATAGGATAAATCAAATGTTGAAAAAAATGGAAGAAACAAGAATGGACAAATCTTTGGGGGATGGAGGTCAGATCTTTCTGTTTCTAGAGTGGTCCACAATAAACAATCAAATAAAACAAATCTGAAGAGAGTTAAAGAGCAGAGAAGAAATTAACAGAACTATGGCCATGCCGAGAGCCTGTCACTCACCATCGCCAAATTGAAAATACCCCCAACAGGTCCTAGTTGAGAAGCCTCTTGTATTAACTGCTGGGCTCCCTCAAGAGTAGCAACATCACTAGTTGACACGAGAACCTGGACTCCAAGCTGTTTCCATTCTTGCACTCGTTTAGCCTGATAACCTGAAAATCAGGAGAGCCTGAAATTTAGCTGCAATTATGCTATATTTTTGGGTATAAAATCATCAATGCAATGAATAGGAATTAGGCAAACTCCTGGAGACAGTGGAGGATGAGGGGGCTGGTGTGCTGTGCTCCATGGGGTTGTGAAGAGTCAGACACGACTTAGCAACTGAACGACAACAAAATTTACTTTTCCATTGTCTGCTGATGAAGATAAACAGAAGAAGCAGGGATTTCTCTTCTGTTTTACATGCACATAGATGTCCGATAACCAAATGGGGAAATAAATCATTTGTATTATCATAATGATCCTACTGATAATCATAGAATACATCATTGTTTCTTTCTGAGATAAGCTTACGTTACTGGGAGATGGCAAAATTAACTTCTTAGGGAAAGATCAACTTTAACATTTATTAATGACTGGAAACCCCCTTATGGATTTTTTGATGAAAAAAGAAAAAAAAAATAGCTTATGATTTATAAGTTTGGCCATTATTTGATGGAAAAAGGAAATTGTGATGTAACAATAGAGGGTAAAATATAAATGCATTTATAACCACTGGCAAAAAGATTGGAAGCTGCTTCTTTATATTTTTTCTTTTCTTTCTCTATTTTCTTTGTTACTTATACACACTTATTTTCTTTTCATTTCTTTTCTCTAATACTTGTATTGCTTTTATATTTTTGTTAAAATTTTCTTCAATAAAAAATATATATTTAAAAAAGAATCTTGTTACCAGGGATAACAGGAAATGAAGTCTTTGTGTGAGTGCATGCAAAAACCTATGTTCAAAATGTTGATGTGATTTTTTTTCTTAGTACTTTAGCAGTACTATTCTCTATCTTTGCATGCAAGATCTTAAAGGTGGTATAATTAACAGTTTAATTACATTAACTTCCATAATTTAATTTTTATTTCTCATTTTCCCCCTTCATTGAAAAGGATTGATTTTTTTTCCTACAACTAGAAGAAAAAAAAATACCACAATTGTCCTTTATGTTGTGATTAGTATATTCTCCCTGTCCCTTGTTAGATCCTTTAAAAGTACATATACTCATTTTTTGCTCTTGCTCCATATAAATTGCTAATTTCTTTTAGCAGTATGAAAAGTTTATCGCACAATTATCTCACAATTCCATCTTAAGCTTTCTCGAACCACTCCTTGCTGTCTCGACTCAAATGTAGCTTTTGCCAAGAGCAAAACTAAAATTTGCATTTCCAATCTGGAATCAGGGAACTCAGTCTTCCCTATTATTTGCTCAACATACCTGTCCGGATGCCTGAACGAGATGTCAGCACCAGCATTTTTGCCCCTCTTTCAACCAACCACTGAGCCAGTTCGAGCCCAAATCCTCCAAGGCCTCCTGTGATGATATATGACTTGTTTGGTGGGCAAGATGTTCGGGAGATGGCTGGAATAGGTGTTAAACTAGTTTCCTTTGTGGGAGAGTTCTTCTCTTCTTCATGGATCTAGAAAAATAACACAGCTATTTCATCATATAGGTTAAAACTGACTCATGCTCTCTTTTTTAACAGAAATAGCACTAAATTGGTATAGCGGGAAAGGCTATCCTGGAGACATTATAATTATAAATGGGTCATAATGTCTTGGTTTTAAATGTTTTTCATTATAAAATAGCAAGCATGCAACTGAGATGGGTGGCATATAAATATAATAGTAATAGTAATAGTAATAATAATAATAATAATAATAAGTAGTAGTAGTAGTAGTAGTAGTAGTAGTAGTAGTAGTAGTAAAAATATGCAACCATATATTCTGGCAATATGGGAGTGAGTCTATAACAATTCTACACAATTCTCAGTGCAGAAGTTCAAATTAAATATCCCTATCCAGTTTGTGTTTGAACATATCCAGGGAAAAGGAACACGCTATTTTCCTCAGTAATTGGTTCCACTGTTAGGAAGTTTTCCTAACACAGCCAACCTTCTTGTAACAGTCTTTATTAATGTATCCCTGCATTTTGGGATGATAGACAGCAAGTTCTCAGCTTCTGCATGATATTCTACCATCTGAAATATGCTCTCTAGAGATTGCCTTTCTCATAGCAAAAAATACTTATTTGCCTCAGTCTTTTGTGGTGATTTCATTCCCACTCTAAATAATCCTTGTTCTCTTTCTCTGCACATATTCCATCTTCTCTGTCAGGTCCTTTTGAACCATGATACAGTATATTTAATTCACAACACTCCCACAATTTATTAAGCAAGTTATCCAGTTAAAAAATACAAACACAATCAATCTGGCAAATTGCTTCTTGACAAATCTAGTCAGTGGGTTCTAGTAATCCCTGCCTTGTTTTCAAGGCACAGAAACAGTAATGATTTAAAGATCTGCTCTAAAATATTTCAACTCATCAATATTAGACTGATTAGCCTGAATCTCTTAATATCTTCTCTCCAGGGGTGGGTTCCAACTTACCTCACTGCCGGTTCGCTCCCTCCCGCGCCGCGTGGGCGCACCTCATGGGCATGTGCGTGCTTTGCGCGTGCACGCGTGTGCAGTAAAAAATAAATAAATTTTTTAAAAGCCAAAAAAAAGATGGCGACCGCATGCACAGTGCTGGAACTCGGCTTCTGCGTATGCTCAGAAGGAAAAAAATTTCAAAAAAATTTCAAAAAATAATAATTCAAAACAAATTTGAAAAAAATTCAAAAAAAAAAGATGGCGGCCCCCACGGACCAGCACCGACCGATCCGGTTTGGTGACGTCATCGTGATGTCACCAGTGGGCCACTACCGGTTTGGGAGAACCGGTCTGAACCGGAAGGAACCCACCCCTGCTTCTCTCACTTGTGAAAAAGGGACATCAGAGAGGATTGGACAGACCATAAGCAAATTCCTTCAGTCCGAGACTTTGAAAATTTGAGATACTATATTGCCGTGATGGCGAACCTATGGCACGTGTGTCACAGGTGGCACGTGGAGCCATATCTGCGAGCACGCGAGCCGTTGCCCTAGCTCAGCTCCAGCACGCTTGCATGCGCCGGCCAGCTGATTTTTGGCTGGCCCCGCCCACGCCGCCCCTCCCCTCCCAGGAGTCTTCACGCAGCCCATTTTGGATGCCAGGTAAGTACAGGGCTCCCGCAGAGGGCCTCCGGGGGGGGGTGTGGCCTACTCGGCCTCCTGCACCGTGGTGGGGGGGGGCGTTTTTGCCCTCCCCAGGCTCCAAGAAAGCCTCTGGAGCCTGGGGAGGGCGAAAAACGGGCCTACCGGGCCCACCGGAAGTCGGGAAATGGACAGTTTCCGGCCTCCGGGGGGGCGGGGGGGGCGTTTTTGCCCTCCCCTGTGGAGCCTGTGAAGGGCGAAAAATGGGCCTACCAGAAGTCTGGAAACAGGCTGTTTCCGGCCTCTGGAGGCTTCAGGGAGGCCTGCTAGGCCCAAAATGGGGTGCAGGAGAGTTGTGTGCGCATGTGTGGGGGGGTCGCATGTGCATGCGGGCACGCGAGCCGTTGCACTAGCTCAGTTCCAGCGCACATGTGTGCGCCAGCCAGATGATTTTTGGCTCACGTGGAGGCTCTGGGAGGCCGTTTTCAGCCTCCGGAGGGCCTCTGGGGGGCAGGGGAGGCCATTTTTCCCTCCCCAGGCTCCAAGAAAGCCTCTGGAGCCTGGGGAGGGCGAAAAACTGGCCTACCGGGCCCACCGGGAGTCAGGAAATGGGCTGTTTCCGGCCTCTGGAGGCTTCAGGGAGGCCTGCTAGGCCCAAAATGGGGTGCAGGAGAGTTGTGTGCGCATGTGTGGGGGGGTCGCATGTGCATGCGCGAGGCAGTGAGGGGGGGTTCGCGCGCATGCACAGGTGGCGGGGCGCAGGGGGGTATTGAATTATGGTGTGGGTATGTGCGCGTGCTCTATCGCACGCGCGCACTTTCGGCACCCGAGGAAAAAAAGGTTCGCCATCACTGCCCTATCTGATGAGATCATTTGTTCTGTTTTGCTTAATTTATTTTATTAATCTGTATTTTAAACTTAATTAGGTTTTAAGAAGCTGCGCAATAGACGTCATTGCTTCTGTTATTTTGTATTTTGTGTGTTACTTTATTGTAAAATCCATAATTCAAATTCCACTCTACTGTATTACTTGCACCATGGTGTTTTCTATTTTGGATCTTACTACTGTTAAAATCATTTTATAAAAAAGACAAGGTATCAATATACATAGTAATAAATATGTAATAAATTCTAGCACTTTAGAAACAATACATACCAACTCATCTTCTCCATTCTTCAACCCACCCTCTCCCCTCCCCCCTCCTTTTTTTACAGATATTCACAGCAGGTATCAGTATTCAATTATATAGTACAGCTTTCACAAAGCCTTCTTGGATCGTACCTGGATTACCACTTTTCCAATGTGTTTTCCTTGTGCCATGTATCTGAAGGCAGCTTCTATATCTTCTCTGTTAAACGAAGTAGTCTGCAAAGGTTTTACTACACCATTTTTAATGCCTTCTTCTAGCAGGTTGGACACTAATTCCCAGTCTTTGTTTTTGTCTTCAAAAATAGCATCTAATAGAATTCCATGAAAAGCCACGTTCTTCAGGAAAAGAGCCATTCCTACAAGAAGCAATGCAATTATGACTCTTCTACCTTAATGTAGCTTCTGCTGCCAGCAAAATCCTCATACATTTTTAAAACAATTAATAATGAACCAGAGGCAAAATCAGATCAGAAAAAAATATGAAACTCTCCTTTTTATGAAATGATTCCTATGAATTTAATTGAAATAAAACATATAACATTTAAAAAGAACTAGTTCTAGGGAAGTTCCACCTACATAACTCTTCTATTCAAAAAGTTAGTTACAAGCATTACAGTACCATAATGCTAAGAAAAAGATGTTTAGGGGTAAGAGGTGGTTCAAGACATCTGTTAGTGCCTGCTTTGATTGGTGCCACTTTTTTTATGCTTAAATCAAGGTGTAAGTCCAAAAGGTATGACTAAATTTGTGCTACATCTGCCCAGTAGAGTCCAGAAATACCTTGCACATAGATACTCAGGCTGAAAAATCTTACCAAGAGGTGTGTTATTGGACAGGTCATATTTGCCAATTTCCAAAAAGCGCCCATGACGAGCAAGGCAACGAAGACTGGCCTGGAGTTTCTCTTCTGATAAGGAGTTTAACACAAGGTCAACACCTGCAAAAATGTTCAACAAAGTCAATAGAGTAGCCTACAAGATTTGCATTGCCTAGTCATCTACACTCTTTGCTTCTAATTAAAACTTCTAAACTATAGCGGGATGGTTGCCTCCAGTGTTTACACTTACCTCTGCCATTAGTAACTTTCAGTATGTGTTGTTCGAAGGAAGTATTTCTAGAATTGGCAAAGCTATTTGCATCAAGCTGAGGGAATCTTTTTTGGAGATATTCACGTTTCTCTTTGGAACCTGAAAACAGGAAAAATGTGTTTCTTTCAATTCAAATACCTTACAGGCACTTCCTTCTTCAGAGGCCTTTAAGGAAGACAGAGAATGCCATGAGCATCTACAGTGTGAGGTCAAAATCTGCAAGATGGTGCTACAACAATGTGACTGAAACCTGTCCTTTTGTTGTGAAAGTGTGTTGACCTAGATATCAAAGGGGTGGATCATCACACCTGCCATCTTGAAGATTTTGATCACTCCCATTTCATGGACACCATTGGATAATGCCAGCCACAGCACTGCTCTGATAAAGTGGCAGCTGATGATGGCTGAAGAGACATAGAAATTAATCTACTCCAATATTTTATTTTAAAAGTCAACCTGTCCTTATTTACTTCTCCCATGTTTAGTTTATATTATCAAATAAACCATATATTTAAGGCAGCGGTTCTCAACCTGTGGGTCGCGACCCCTTTGGGGGGTGAACGACCTTTTCACAGGGG
>QLTV01003388.1:1769504-1809540 GCA_003457575.1 Thermophis baileyi | reverse complement strand
GGACGTGACCAACAGGTTGAGAACCGCTGTTCTAGAGGAACCCCTATCCCCAAGAAGCTTGGGGGAAAAATACAGCATTGCCTCCAACACTGTCCACTGTCTGTCACTGTCCTCCTGGTCACTGTAGCCCCTTGCTCCAAATTCACCTGGTGCTTTTGCTGAATCCATTCATCTTTTTTCCTTTTTATTATGTACATACATGCAGACATATCCATCAAATTATCCCTTTGGCTGTTAAACAACTTTATTCAGAAGATTGATAAAATGTAGGATGCCAAAGATGTTATGGTGGTGTTGCCAGCCATTCAGTCATGGCCAATGCACAGTAACAATAAAATCCTAAATAACAAAACAAAACAAAGCCAAAAAAAGATGGCGATCAC
Source organism: Thermophis baileyi (assembly GCA_003457575.1). Taxonomy (NCBI): domain Eukaryota; kingdom Metazoa; phylum Chordata; class Lepidosauria; order Squamata; family Dipsadidae; genus Thermophis; species Thermophis baileyi. The sequence continues at coordinate 1,809,157 of QLTV01003388.1, read as the reverse complement.
ATGCACAGTGCTGGAAGTCACCTTCTGAGCATGCTCAGAAATTTTTTTTGAAAAAAATTTAAAAAAAAGATGGCGGCCCCCACGGATCTGGTTCGGATGACGTCACTAGCAGGTCGCTACCGGTTCGATCGAACCGGTCCGAACCGGTAGGAACCCACCCCTGATACTGATGTCTTAACTTTCCCATGCACATTGATGGTGGAAAAGAGATATGTAAGTCAATTTTGATCTGCGACTGAGTATCCCCAGCTAGAAATTGCAATGGGAGAAAATAATTTCTAATGTTTAACAGTTTAGCATTTGACTGAATGTATTTGCTCTGCCTATCAAGACTGTAGCACTAACTTTTCCACTTCTGACTTCAACCCACAGAAGGACTGGTAATTGCTTCGAATATGTGACCCCCCAATGACTTTCCAATTTCTCCTCAGGTAAGGTCACTGCTCTTCCCCAGAATTCTGATTTTGGCATGTAGAGTCAATGTTTGATAAGATTCTCCAGCAGGAACATTTTTAAGTGCCAATTGCAGGCAGTTTATCTCCGAGATAGACACATCATCAAGGAATCCCACTTGAAAGTGGACTTAATTTAAAAATGATCTTAATATTTTATTTGACACCAAAATGCTCCTTCAAAGTGTTTCTGGGGTGGGGTGGGTGTGGAGATTTTAGCCCTATTCTTGCGATAGCCTATATGGATAAGACTCAGGAAGGATTCAGCTCACCTCCGATCTGATCCTATTCTTTACCTAATTTAGAACATTATCATGCTAATATCAAATTTCTTTCCTGAAGATATCCATTCTCTAATCATTTCTACAGATATTGTATCAAGCCATATATTATACTATCTTAGCCAAAGAGTTAATCTAGTTTATGAAGAAAATATATATAAGATAAAATTGTTTATCTTAGGACACACATATATAATAGAAAGCTTTTATATTTCCATAACTTTAATACCATTTAAGACTCATCCTGACAATGGGTTCTAATCATTAAGCAATAATTTAAGAACACTCAAGTGGAGATGAGTCTCTGGAAATGTTTTTTATACAAAGCTGCTTTGTAACAAGCCACAGCACTAAATTATTTAACTGTTGTAATTGGTAACTACTTTTCAAGGTCTTTCTGCAAACCATCATGTTCTCTTATTACTGTACTGTGCTGTGTTTTCATCTAGTTATCCATATTCAATTTTAAAGCAAGCATCTCTTTCATTTAACTACTTCTATATAATATATAATATGTTTCTCTAAGAAACAGGTGAATTAACGCATGCAAACTAAAATACTGCAAAGCCTCTATTAAAACAAAAGCAACTTACCAGGAATAGCATCTGGAGAGAGTTTTCCTGTGGCCAACATAATGTCTCGGAAATTTAGAGATGCATAATGGATTTTGCACAGCTGGACATTGGGATTGCTTGTGCAGAAATGCTGAAGGGGGGAACAAATCCAGCGAAGAGAGGAAAGATCCCCACGTGTCAAAACATTCACAAATGCATATTCAGTAACCTCTTGAGATTGAGCTGGAGGAGATTGGGAGATGTATAACTTAGCATTCTTTCATTTTACAGGTGCAAATGTGACAAACTTATTTTCCTCCTTAAACATTGGGGAAAGCCTGAGTTAATTAGTTAGAATGGAACATTCCATTCTAACATTCCAAAGGCTTTGGGTTTCTAAAGTAAACTCACTACAAGACAATTCACACCACTCTTTTGTACCGAAAAGGCATTCACTGTTACCCAGAACTGAGACAAGAGTCACAAGAAGACTATTTACGTTTATAAAGAATAGAGAGATTAAGTGAGAGACAGTGGAGCAAACATTCTTCTCCCCCCACTTTCATCCTTTTTGTGAGCACATGCTACATTTTGTAATAAAACTCACCTTGCTTTAGTGGAAGATGTCTGAAAGAGCCCCACTTTCCATCACGGTAAATATTCATGACCAAATCATTCTGCAGAATTGTTTGCATTTCTTTAGCAGAAGAGTTGGTGGGCGGGCTAGGAGAAGCAGCATTCAGACTGGAGATGAAGAGGCACCTAAGGAAGTAAAATACACCGTTTAGCCTATTCCTTATTTCTCCCAAGTAACTTTAAGAAATGTATAGTGTCACTAAATATTATATTGTTCTACCTGATCCTGTGTCCACCAGGTTCTTGACGGAGACAGTTCACCATACCAACAACTCCAGAAGTACCACAGTTATTTGCAGTCAACCACACAGAGTGTTCAGAAGGCTCTGCTAGCATTTGCTGAAAGAGAAATATCTTATTTAGTTGTCATGGAATAGTGATTTCCATAATGCACAATATGAAAATAGCAACTCTCAATTTCACAGGATTTGTATTCTAAAAGTTGAAATCCTGTTAACATCTGTAAAATTTAGTTGGGAAACTTTAGAAAAAGAAAGAAAATCAAGTACTTCTCAGTTTTTACCTTCAAAGGTTCCACCCATTTATAATCGGTTTCATCCACCGGTAGGAAAATGGGCTTCTTGGTAGGAAGTGGTCGGCGGCATAAGAAGATTGCTGCGCCAAAAGAAGACCTTTTCACAGCTACCAAATTTAGACTAGCCTTCTTAAATAAGTTCTCCCATTCTACCTGCCAAACCAAGGAAAATAAGAATTATAGTAAATCACCCAGTCATGTGATTCTTGAAGAGTCATCTTTCTCATTTGTTGTTTAAAAAACAAAAGTTAGGATACTGTCCTTCTGTTGCCAATCATTTAGTTTCTTACTGATGCTCTTACCTTTAACCTACCTGCTACCTGCTACTTCTAGAACACTACATCACTAACCTGCCATTAAGAATATATTTAATGGTAACTTGTATGGAATAATCTAGGGCTTGGGAGCCTGTGAAGTAAACATACCGGTACTTAAAATTATGTTTTTTTGTCTAATATTGATTCAAAAGTAAATCTCAGAGAATTCAGTTGAATTACCGGTATTAATGTATAGGGGATAGCTTTAGCCTAAATCTTTCACACTGATGTGTACAAGCATTCATCTATCAGTCTATTGTCCCTCCCCCACATTAGTCAATTTCACTGTACCTACTGGATCTATCAAAATGGCTTCTTTTCATATTTAATTCTTGTAGGAAGTATGTCACTCAGGTAAACTAGGATCAGAGCTTGGTCTTTTTCCAGGTCACTGTCCTTATGTTATTATGTAAGGTGAAGAGTCACTTTCTAATCTTTGGAAAGATGGATAAGAAATTTTTATTCCTGTCAGTCTGAGGTAGATAGTGACATGACTAATACCGGTAGTTATTTAAATACATTATGGCTATTCTGCTCTAGACTTTTAAAAACCTTTTAGACTACACTATGAATTTTCCCCCTCTGAAATGTAAAAGGAAAAAAAATATTTTCCCATCTGACATCTTTTAGATAGATATGCCGAGTTGGCAGTTCCTAGAATTCCCCAACCAGAAGAGAGCTGGACACCACCATTCTGAAGCAGCTGTAGAGAAATAGGAGGGCGTATTTCATACCTGATTTAGAAGGCCTGGTTTATCTTGAAGCCCTGGGGATGTGAGAAAAGCAACTATTTCTCCTAAGGTTTCTCCTTTCAGAAGAGTGTGCAATAAGATAAAACCACCATCCTTCACTGTGGCTGCCATGTTAGAAAGCGTATCGGCCGGCTTGCTGAGAGCATTCAGTGAGCAGTTGCATACTAGGAGATCAGCATTTGTCAAGCTTCCAGAAGGAGGACTGGCAGGATCCCACTGCTCCATAGAGGCACCGATTTCCTGCAAATCGTTCTCGTGTGATGCCAGATTTTTTAGTACTCGGTCAGTGGCAGTGTAGTCTAGTTGCAGCATAGGTTGGGTGTTTAAGATGCTTGTAACTCGTGAGAAAAGATGTCCATCTCCTGCTAGAGCCTGAAAGAGCACAATAAAAGTGTGTGTGTATTTGTGTGTGTGTAGGTATATACACACACACAAACAAAGGTAGTCCTTGTTCAGCAACTGCCTTGTTTAGCAATTCTTTGCAGTTGCAACAGTGATGAAAAAGTGACTTTTGACCAATCCTTGTGTTTGCTACCTTTTTAGTCTTTAAAGCAAAGGAAAGCTCAAGTAAGATCATAAGCACAGTCATGGTTTCACTTATTGACTGCTTCAATTAATGACCTAGTTTCCGGTCTCAAATGTGATAGTTAAGCAAGGACTATCGGTATTAATGCATGGGAAAAACACACCCATAGAAAGAACAAGTGGGACTGTAGAATTATTTCATAGTTACCTCTATGATTTTCATCCTGTGACTGGTGATATTCTCCAGCACTACATCTACACAAGTCTTCAATTCAGCACAATCCAGCAAGCTGTTGAGAAGAGAATCTTCTTGAAGATGCAGCTTTTCCCGAGCCACAACCTGTTCTAGTTCTGAATAGAGGTTTCCATTTAGCTCTAGGCGGCAGATTTCAGCAAGAATATGAGCAAGACCCTTCTGTTCAACTTCGGCTTGTGTGGAGTTCATTAGAGTGTCCAGCCCAGGTATTGCTATCTTGACTCCATGCTTTGCTATCTTCTTCTGTAGGTTTTGGATCAGCACTGGAAAGAAAAGAATCAAGGTATAAAATGCTTTATGGTGGTGGTTTCTTCCAGTATTCTAGTTCAGACCAACAACTGTTTTTCACAGAACACATTTAATTCAGCAGCAATTCTCTATGTCTTCTAACTTTCTGCAACAGATCGAATTATATCCACATTATCTATGTGTTAAGGCTGCGGCTCCCAGAATCCTAAGCCAGGACGGCTAAGTTACAGGAGGCTTTCTACTGTAGGTGTTTAGGGATGTGCAGCACTTTGCATCCAAAGCCAAACAATGCTTCAGAGTATGCACACTGCAGTTGTCAGCACTTCCTTAAAGAAGCTGATTTTTTTGGGGGGGGGGGAGGCTTGGGTAGTAGGCATTCAAAGTTTGGAAAACATGGATTTGAGTTGAGGAGGCCCTGGCAGGGTAGGACAAACTGCCTCCTAAAGTCAAGCACAATTTTTTTAAGATCATGCGGCTAACATGGGAGCCCAGGAAGATACATTTTCTTGAAAGAGGTACCAGCAAGTACAGCAAGCCATTTCCATGCCTGCTCCTTTGCATCCTTAGTGCAGCATGTTCCTACTTCATACACATACAGTATGTAACTTAGGGATCTTTGCTAAGAATTCTTCCCACCCAACATATTTGTAACTAAGTGTATGCACACAAGAGATGGGCAGTCTTTCAACCTCAAACTTTAAATTTAAAGAGGCTGAAAAGCCTCTTCAAGGACTGTCCTCCTCAGCTGATGCCTTCTGGATGTGTTAGGATGATACATTTGGGGGGGAGGGGCAAATTGAGGACTGTTGATTTAGAAATTATTCAGAGAGCCTTTGGGGGCTATTTGGTGACATCATTCAAAAGGAGGGGGGGATGTGACAAAGGTGGAAATGAGAGCAACAGATTTTTGGGAGACCTCCATACCACAACCCCACAAAATCTGAAACAGACAGAAATTTCCATTAGGGCCCAAACAAGAATGTGCAGCGATAACTCTTTCTTGCTTACAGGGTATATCCTATCAAAAATTTCCTCTAAGCATAAGGAACTTTTTACCTTTGCAGTGCTCAAAACTAGACTGAAGCTTGGCATCAGAGGATAAGCAGCCACTCTCATCATAGGGCACAAAACAAAATTTCTCCAGGGTGGGAGGAGTCTGTTCCTGCTGTCGCCGGGGAGCTGTGCTGGAGTGAAGACCGGATATCTGAACAGCTCCTCCTGTAATGGTATCAAGGCAACGGTCCACTGCAACATCTACAACTACAAGGCAAAGAGATAGTCAATGAACAGCACTGCAAAAGAAAACCAATCAGAAAAAGGACTTCTTGGAATTCAGTCTTTGGGCTACAAAGAAATTCTGGATACAGGTAGTCCTTGACGTATAACAGTTTGTATAGCGACTGTTCTAAGTTATAACAGCACTGAAAAAAGCGACTTATGACTGTTTTTCGCACTTACGACCATTGCAACATTCCCATGGTCATGTGATCAACTGACTCATATTTATGACAGTTGCAGTGTCCTGGGGTCATGTGATCGCCTGACAAGTAAAGTCAATGGGGAAGACAGATTCACTCAACAACTGTGTTACTAATTTAACAAGTACAGTGATTCACTTAACATCTGTGCCAAAAAGATCATAAAGTGGGGCAAAATTCACTTAACTGTCTTACTTAGCCACCGAATTTTTGGGCTTAATTGTGGCCATAAGTTGAGGACTACCTGTACTAATTATTAATTTTCTCCCCAAAATTTATCCTACAACTTTAGGCTGGGACAGCCAATTTAACATGTTGGCTTTTTTAAAGGAGCTACAGCAAAACATAAAAAATAAACGGCAAGATGCTCTTTACCTTCAGTCTCTTCAGTGTGTTTCTGAACAAACTCTAGATGTAGTTTTGGGTCAATGCACACTGAACGGACTCTGGTTGGCAGTCGCAGATTTCGTCCCATTTCCCCCAAAATCATCAAATGCAGCATGGTGTCAAGAAATGTCACCCAGTTCCCATTCCACAAAATCTTCCCAGAATTTCCTGCAATGGCAAACAATCTAATTAGCACAGAACACCCCTGCCGCTGCAGTTTTGGTAAGAAGTTTAAAAAAAAATGCAGGAAAAAACCATAGGCACTACAACACAGAATTACTCTGCTTTCCAAGTGAAATTCAAGAAAAATGTCCCCAATTACCTTTATTTTCCAAAAATTTTTCCCTAGTTGCCAAGCAAATATTTGTATTTCTGTACTTAGATTATAAATTCATTTCATCTCAGAGTCAGATTTCCTTATCTAGTAAAATGCTGATTTTTGGATTACATTCCCCATAATTGCCAGACATGTTATGCAATAATTATGGGAGCTGTCAGCAAACACATTGAAAGCACCAGATTAGAAGAGAGTTTTCTATTTATTAGAATAATTAAAATTATAGAGTCCTTATTTCCTTTCAAAAAAATTTCAAGCAATTACAAAATAATAGAACAATATAATAAAAGCTATTAATATTGTAAATTAATTTTAAATTTGAAGCCAATTAAATATTTTGATATTCTGTTGGAGTAATAGCCACATTGATAGTATCTTGAAAATGAATAAAGTCAATTGCAAAAGGCAGCTTTACTTGGAAAGCTTACATCGCGTAACAATGCCTTTAACACTATCAAACAAAAACATCTGCCTATCCTTGGGAAGGACTCAGTAGGTGAACAAAAATGCCAAGTCCAGTCTAACCATCTGGCTGATTGTAGGACCAACCATAATAACCATAGTAATGCTGATTTCTATTTAGATATGTTGTTACCATTACTGCTGGATTCCATGACTCCTTGAAATGTTGGCCCATAATCATAACCACGTAGGCGAAGCTCTTTGTAAATGTCCCCCTTTGATAAGCTAATTCCTGAGCAGGGATTTGGCTGGTTTTTCAAATCAATAAGCTGGTTTCGAAAGTTATTGAGAGCAGTTTCTTCCAAAATGCAAACTTTTCCTAGTATATCCAGTAAATAGAGGAAAAGAAGAGAGTCAATAAGCAGCCACAGTCAGTATTTCCTTTTTTTTTTTTTTAACACACGCATTGATACTATTTACTTACCACTCTAAAATGCCACAGTCTGTTTTTCCTTTTTTTTTTTTTAACACACGCATTGATACTATTTACTTACCACTCACAGCCAGATTTCCATTTCCAGATACTTCAAAACACTGGGAAGCAGGCATGAGTCTCACCTCCAACTGTGTTAAGCCTAAAAGGAAGACAGAAATTAATGAGTTGACTCTACATTCAAGTATCATATATGAATAAAATAAAGAAAGCAGAAATGGTACAATATTTGTATTTATGGTACATATCTTTCTCTGCTACCAGATAAAGGAATATGTGCTGCATTGATAAGTCATTTAAAATTTATCTTCCCTCTTTCATGTTATTCCAGTTCATATAAAAATAAACAGATTAAAAAATAAGATCTCCCAGACACTATCAATGAACATTTCAAGGAATCAGCTCAATCAGACAATATTTAAGATGGAGCTATCTTTATTACTCTCACCTTTTTTGGGAAGTATTGTTGCCTGGTGGATTGTAACATCTTCAAACATGACAGGCAGTTCTTCTATTGTAGTTCCCAGGGAGCGTGCGAGAGTGCGCCAGGCTAGTACCAAATAACCAGTTGCTGGATAGAGAACTCTGCCATCAATGCAATGGCCCACTAAGTAATGCTCAGGGGATTCAGGATTCACATCTGTTAACAACAATAGACAAACAATATAGGAATTTTAGAACTTTCTTACGAACCTGGCTTTGGTATCTCTTACTCATAACCAAGAATCAATCTCTGCACACTTTCTCCTACCCTAGCTTCAGTGTCAGAGATGTCTCAAAGAAAGCAGCTCTCTGATTCTTACTGCTTCCCATCTACTACTTCTACTAAAGTGACACAAAGACTAGGTCATGTTTTCCCTTGAGATTGTTAAAATCCCACTCAAATTTCTTTTTTCTTTTTGGAGTGGGGGGGTCAAACAAAGAAGCCATTTGACTTCTAGTACATACCAATATTGTAGACTGTTGCTGCCCCAGAACCTCCGGACCCTGTTGGAAAATCTTCAGGTTTTGGGACATCCCAGATCTGGCTGTGGTCCCAAGCAATGTAAGGGGAAATAAGTGGTGTTCCGGTTGGAACAGGATATTGGACGTGTGGAAACAGATTGTTTGCCAGGACATTTATTCTAGGAAAAGAAAACCAAAAATTTGTGAAGATTGTACCCATCACTCAGAGGCAAGAATAGTAGCTCCTGGAAAGTGAGTTTTAGCTAAGCACCAGCATGGGAAGGATGACCCAACACCGCCATTTGGGACTCTTGTTTGACCTCTTATAAAACATACTTTTCCTTCATGACTCCTTCTATTGATACTCTTGCAGCAACACAAACAAAACTTTGATTTTTAATGGTAGCATTTATATGTAAATAATAGAGAATGCTTTTCATGCCACAATCCATTTTTCCATTATCTTAGCGGTAATTAGAAATGCAGGCTTCTTCCTCAGACCTTTAATTATTTCTTGGATAGTCACATAAAGTAGCTGGGGCAAAATAAATAATAGTACTATTCAATTCAATCCACTTATGAAATTTGGGCCATTATATTCCCCGCTAACCTTTCACTCATTCCCTTACCCTGTCAAGTGGATTTTTCCAACATTTGTCAGGAAAAATTCCAGATTGTTCTTGCGTTCCCTCCTCATCAAAGGTAAAATGGTGCAGGTTGGTTTCAACGATCTTTTCAGGATTGCCTAGTTAGTTAGAGATTACAAAAATGATCAGAAAAAGTTACACATTTCCCAGTTCCAAAAGATTTCATTAATTATGATTGTCAACTTATTCTGACAGGCAAGTTTTTATGAGATGGGGGAACAAGGGCATGACATGAAGAAGAAATAGTTGAAGACATCAGCAACAATAATATTAAGACAATCATTCATTTTACTTAGTAAACAGATGGCTCTTTCCTCATCATTGTATAAGTGCTGGGAAAAGCTGCCTGTGTCATAAGGCATAAGTACAGTGTAAGGCGGGGGGGGGGGGGGAAAGGTTGTCAGTGCTATTGTTGACCTGACAGAAAAACTCCTTGTACTCATTATGTTCTGCCAATGTTTACCAACTGCATGGTAAAAAAAATAATAATGCCTTTTAATGAGCTTCCTACACACAGCCAGTCAGGACTTCTCAGAAGGATTAACAAGTAGTTTACTTTAGAAGAAAGTGATGTAAGATTTGCAAGTTCTAATTCATTTTTACTGGAACTACAACTTCCCCCAACCAGAAGAGATGTAAGGTAAGACATAGAAAGTATAAACATGCTCTGAGAGTTTCTATGTCTTTGAGCACATGTTTAGTTTGGGTCCTGAGCCTATTGTCCTCCCCATTATTGTCCTTCCCCCCAAATTTCTCGGTTCAGCAGCAGTAGATATTACTTGGGAGAATGCCCTTTTAAATAAAATAGGGCTTAATTTTTGGTAAAAGTGAGTAAGATGTCATCATTTTATGTCAATGTTTTTAAAAAAACAGGGGAGAATCCAGAATTCAATATTATGTTATTTCAAATCAATCAGATAGCACAAGGTCCAGATACAGTTTCTGCCCTCTCTGATTTAAATACCATGCAAATACCTCTTCCTTCACTTTATCACAGAAACCAGAAGTATTTGTCAAGGCAAATTGCCAAGATCTTAGCATTGCCAATCAAAAGGCTCTGGGCTGCTAGCTCAGACAGGAGAAGCAGTGAACATATGTAAGGATGATAAAAGACAGACACCAGGAAGCCTGATGAAATTCCCTAACTAAAGGAAGGGCACTGCACAATAAAAGTCTTGCCTGCGAACCCCCGAGTGGCAAAATAATACATGCCCAAAAAGGCCACCTTAAGAAAAAGTGATGGTTCCTCAACCGCAAATTAATTGTATAAAAAACAACACCTTGGATTTGAAATGACCTTGATTTTGACCTAAAGAGCACATCTAATTATCAGAATAGCTTAGAAGGCTTGCAGAGGAAAAGTGAAATTGGCTAAGACCACCTCCAATTTTTATTCACTGTATTTGACAGGAAATATAACAAATACATAAACTCAGCAGCAGTAAATGTCAATGGAGATTCTCAGTCAGCCAGGTCATGGTTGTCCCAAAAGTGCTTTTTCAAGAAGCAACTGGACTTTCCAGAAAGTCCAGTGGCCTCTTGAAAAAGCACCTTTGGGTCATCAGCAGCAGTAAGATTAAAGAAAAAACTCAGAACAAGCATCAGAAACCAAACTTCCAGTAACACCTTTAGAATAGCTACATCATTTTCCAGGTTATGTTTTACATAATATATCTATAGTGTAATTTGCACACTGGACTGGAAGAACTGGAAAAGAAGTTTAATGCCAAGTAGATCCAAATTCACAACCAAGCTTAATATCTGTTGCACAACTGTACTTTCAGATTGCACAATCTAAACCAGTGTTGCGTTTACCTTGTGCATTATTCTTCTCCCTAGATCGATATTTCACGGATATCTAAGCTATTTCATTCCCAAGATATCCCTCCCTCCTGATGAGGCCTGCATCTTGCCTTTTGGTTCTCCATCAGTCTAACTGCATGAAGCAAGTTATTTTTTGGACTTTTCTCTATGTCTTTGGATGTTTAAATGACTTGTCCTTTTTACCTTTTTACCTTTTTTCTCTTGAGAAAGAAAATCTATTCGGCCTGAAGAATCAAATGTTCAATCCTGCAAAGGTATAAATGTACTTTATCTCGCCTCTGTAATTGGCGAGGTCCGGCCATGAAACGGTATGTATGAGTTTTAACTGTTTTTAACTGTTTTTATTATGGTTTCTTTTAATGGTTTTTTATATTGTTGTGAGCCGCCCAGAGTCCCTTGGGAGTTGGGCGGCATACAAATTTAATAAATAATAATAAATAATAATAATAATAATACTTTGCCTCACAGCCTTTACCAGGTCTGGCCTCTTCTCTTTTTCAGTCTCAACCTTCCTGATTGTAATTAACCTGTATGCAAGGGTTCCAATGCATATGAAAGAGGCCAAGATGGGCAGAACAAATAAATTGAGTGTCTTCTCATCATGATTTATCCAGCAGTGCATACAGCAGGGGTGAAATTCAGCAGGTTCTGACAGGTTCTGGAGAACCGGTAGCGGCAATTTTGAGTAGTTCAGAGAACCGGCAAATACCACCTCTGGCTGGCCTCAGAGTGGGGCGGGAATGGAGATTTTACAATATCCTTCCCCCAGGAGTGGGGAGGGAATGGGGATTTTGCAGTATCCTTCCCCTGCCATGCCCACCAAGCCATGCCCACAGAACTGGTAGAGAAAAATTTTGAATTTCACCCCTGGCATATAGGATATGGGAGTTTCTACGTACAGCTTTTATGAACAGTTCACTGCATTTTCTCAAGCAACTAAAAATACAGAAGCTGTTTCTTTATTCTTTTGACCCACTAACCAAAGTATGAAGGGGATGATCTACACTGGGACTTTCCCTGATATGCCACATCTTTGAGGAGACTCTGATGCTTACAGAAATTACTCTTCAGTAGCAGCCAAAGGGTTCTGATTTGCCCAGGGCCTATTCAGTGCTCTTAATATAATTCCCTGACATTAGTTTAAACAAGTGCTCTTAGCACTAATTTTCTGTCCTTTTGATTAACGTAAGTTTTTTTTATTGCAGAAAGCAAAAAAAAAAAAAATTAGAGCTGAATATTATCAGCAGCATGAGGCTACAAAATCCTTCATCTATTTTTATCTTAAACTAGTCAATGCAGATACTTTCATGTTTTTCACATTCATTTCCTCAGTAAACCTCTTTATTAGCTTTCCCTATAGGAAGCAGCTTTAAGTGTTTGGAAAGTAATATACTGGCCAAACATTTTTGGCGTCTGCAGATTTGAGCTGAATCTGGTCCATATAAGAAGATAATAGGGTGCTGCCTTGAAAAATCTTCTTGATTAAAGTTCTCAAATATAACTAATTAAGAGATTGGACTAGTTATATTTGAGAACTTTAATCAAGAAGGTTTTTCAAAGTTTGCTTTCTAGAGCTTTCCTTACTTATCAGTCAACTCTTGATAGATGGGTCTGAAGTTGAGGAAACAAACAATGATTTTTCTTGCTCCTTGATTCTAAGAATGGCCCTTGAAAAAAATGGCAGGGGTAGCACTGGAAGAGGTAATGGATTAAAGCACAGCTCTTCTAAAGCAACACAAATAACTTTTGACGCAATGCTGGGAGTAGGTGCTTATAAAACCCTGTAACTCTAAAATGTCATACAACTACAAATCTGTCTCAATGCTCAGTGAGGAAACCAACCTGCTGCTATACCACATGAGGTACAGTTGCGGCATTTGCCACCTCCCTGTGACTTCCGGAGAGGCAACAAAATTATACCAAGATTTGTTCAGGAACTGCTCCTGCCATTGTTCCCTGTTGATCAGGTCCTTCTCACAAAGTCAGAAGCACTCTTCTTCCTTCTACAGGTAGTCCTCAACTTACAACAGTTCATTTAGTGACTGTTCAAAGTTACAGCAGTGCTAAAAAAAGGGACTCATGACCGTTTTTCACACTTACAACATTGCAGCATCTCTGTAGTCACATGATCAAAATTCAGATGCTTGGCAACAGGTTCATATTTATGATGGTTGCAGCATCCCAGGGTCATGTGATCCCCTTCTACAACTTTCTGACAAGCAAAGTCAATGGGGAAACCAGATTCACTTAACAACCTCTCCTGTGGGAGCTGCATTGGTTGCCAATTTGCTTCCGTGTGCAATTCAAGGTGCTGGTTGTCCCCTTTAAAGCCCTTCATGGCTTGGGACCAGGTTATCTGAGGGACCGTCTCTCGCTGGTCACATCTACCCAATCCACCAGAGCAGGGAAGCAAGAAATGTTGCGGGCCCCATCCCCGAGGGAGATACACCTGGTGGGACCCAGAAGAAGGGCCTTCTCTGTGGTGGCTCCCTCTCTCTGGAACATCATTCCTCCAGAGATTAGAATGGCCCCCACTCTAAGACTCTTCTGGAAGGCGCTGAAGTCCTGGTTCTGCCAGCGAGCCTGGGGAATCCAGAGCGGGATGGAGCCCATTAAATGGCTCGTGTGATGTGTTGTTGCTGGGGTGGGGGGTTATTATATTATTTTATTGATTTATTATGTGATTATTCTCTTTTATTAGTTTTATTGTTTTATATATGAGGTTTTTATATTCCTGTAAGCCGCCTTGAGTCGCCATGTGCGAATAGGTAGCAATATAAATTTCCTAAAATAAATAAAATAAATAACCACGTTACTAATTTAACAACTGCAGTGGTTCACTTAACAATTGTGGTAAGAAAGGTCATAAAATGGGGCAAAACTCACTTAACAAATGTTTCACTTAGCCACAGAAATGTTGGGTTCAATTGTGGTCGTAAGTTGAGGACTCCCTGTACTCTGAAATAGGGGGATGCAGGGCTGTGCCACAAAATATTTCAGAGTGGTTACATGTTCCCAGGAAAACATGCAACTGTTTTATGGTGCTGCAGACAAGAACCAAGTTCATGTTTTTAATGTCCCTTGAAGCACTTTTTGGAAATCAAATTCCAAGCTTCATAGCCTCAAAACACAATAAATGAAGTCATCATAATAAAATATATTAAGGCAGCCTAGAAAAACTCTATGGGACAACTGTTACACAGATAATATTAGGCAAAGTTACAGATGAAAACAGGGAATTCAGAATTAAGGCACTGCAGTAGAAAAAAGTCTACTGCAAACAATACTACATCTAACTCTGCAAACCCATGAAGATGATTCTGCCATAGATAACTAGGGTTACATAGATCACAAAGATAGATTTTTCTCTCCTCCCTCTTGCTCCCCCAACAGTTTTTAACAATCAATTCTTAATAGCAATAGCACTTAGACTTATATACAGCTTCACAGTGCTTTTACAGCCCTCTCTAAGCGGTTTACAGAGTCAGCATATTGCCCCCAACAATCTGGGTCCTCATTTTACCCACCTCGTAAGGATGGAAGGCTGAGTCAACCTTGAGCCTGGTGAGATTCGAACTGCCAAATTGCAGGCAGCCAGAAGTCAGCAGAAGTAGCTTGCAGTACTGCACTCTAACCACTGCGCCACCAAGGCTCTATAATGGGTTTGTTTTATTATGGGAGCGATGCCTTCCTAAGAGACAGATTTTGCTACAACATATTATTTCTAAAATTAAAATTGACCATTTATAATGACCTCTTTTTATAACGAATGACAACCAAACATCCTTATAGACATTGGTTTTACATCACACCAGTACAAGAACACCTGATATTACTCAGTAATTGTTCACAGTAATCAGGATAAACTTCCAAAGACATTTATAAACACAAGACAAATTTTGAAGCAAAGGCAAAATTTGACAACCTTCACTCAAAAAAACCCACAAACAAACAAGAAACCAAAACCACATAGGTAAGCAGAATTGTAAAGCTCTGAAGCTATTCTTCCTGTCCTTTCAAAAGAAAAAAGCAATTGTGTCTCTCAGTAATGTAAACCTATACATGAATATCTAGGAGTAAATCTCACTTCAGGTAGTCCTTGACTTACAACTGCACCTGGGCCCAAAATTTCCATCGCTAAGCAAGGAAGTTGTTAAATGAGTTTTGCTGTAAATTTTTTTACATTTTTGCCAGTTGTTAAGCGAATCACTGCAGTTGTTAAGTGAGTGATGCGGTCATTAAGCGAATCCCCATAGAAGCCAGCTGGGAAGGTTACGAATGGTGATCACACGACTCCAGGACACCGCAAACATGATAAATACATGTCAGTTTCCAAGAGTCCGAATTCTGATCATGTGACCATGGGAATGCTGCAACGGTCATTAAGTGTGGAAATCATCACTTTTTCCAGCACCATTGTAATTTTGAATGGTCACTAAACAAATGGTTGTAAGTCGAGGACTACCTGTAAACGCCAATGAACTTGCT
Source organism: Thermophis baileyi (assembly GCA_003457575.1). Lineage (NCBI taxonomy): Eukaryota > Metazoa > Chordata > Lepidosauria > Squamata > Dipsadidae > Thermophis > Thermophis baileyi. The sequence continues at coordinate 1,793,599 of QLTV01003388.1, read as the reverse complement.
TTTAAAGACGCATAAATAGGGTGGTATTGTTCGAGTCATAGTTCCCTGGTGAGTGGGTAGCCATAAAAATTGAACACATAAAATAACTACAGTAATAAATAATTCAGGGAATGTCCTGAAACTTCATGGTATGTTCCGAATCGTAACTTCTTAGAATTGCCTGGGCAGTTTAAATAGGGAGTCAACGTACTCTTGTAACTCCATTCTAGTTTAGCCCATGGTTGAATATACAAGCCTTGCACTTTTCGCACATTTTAACTCTAACCTGTGCAAATGGTATCCTTGTTGCCATTGCTTTTATTATCCTAATTGTACTGGTCTAAGTTGTAATACAGATTTTAGATGTTGAAATTCTATTCCTTATAAAAATGAATTGCTCTAACTCGATTTTCTGAGAATAGTTGGGAAACCTAGAGATTAGAGACTTTATTTGTAGAAACCACTGAGCAGCACAAAACCAGCACGACCATCATTTCAAAGTGACTATGAGCTACAAACACCACATCACAACCCTATAACACTAAGTATTACAAAACATACGGTATTTGGAGGTATTCAATAGGCTTGTGGAAAGATGGCTATGATTTAATTTTCTGCTTCATTTTCTACTCCCAAATGATATTAATGAAATGGCGTCTCTCTTTTTGGTTTTAGAAAATATTATGAATGCTGAGCAGCAAATTAAAACAGGTGCGGGAAAGCTACATGATATTTAGAAACACAGAGGAAAGTATGAACTGGTGAGGAGGAGCAAGCAGATTTCCACAAGTTGGTGCTTCAGGAGATCCTTGACTGAAGGAAATTCTGGGAATTTTCAACTACAACACATCGGAAGACACCAATTTTGGGAAGAGTAGCCCCAAGGTATTCTTACTAACTTTTACTCATCGTAGTCCCCAAGAGTAATACCTGTAGAAGAGCATGTGGAGCAATTTCCACTACCACTGCATTATCTGGAACGTGCTCCAGACCTTCCTGGAACAAGACTGGGTTGACAAGATTATTCACGTGATACTCAGCAGAGGAATTCTGAGCCAGCTCACTTTGCCATTGGCTTTCAGGGATAGAGGTACTGATCCAGCGGGATGAGCGAGGCTTTGGATTTAGGATAACCTAAAAGGAGGAAATAAAAGGAAATGTGAATAAAAGGAATTGGAGGTCACTTCTTTTGATCTGAACCCTTCCTCCCTCCCCAGCGCTGGATCCTTCCAGAGCATTACCTTTTGCAGGGCGCTCAGCAAGACTGGTGCAATTGAAGCCATATAGTAGGAGTGGAAAGCAACTCCAGCACTTAGCACTTCCTTCGCAAACACACCTTCTGATTTCAACTTAGTCACAAATTTGGCTACGGCCTCCTAAAAAATTAGCAAAACATAATAACCCTTTGGAGTTACTCCAATAGTTTATAGTTAATTGCATTATGCACTTGGGCCCTGCGGCCTGAAGGGCATCCATTACTTCCCACATGTTGCTCCAATATAATCAGTCTACATTTAATATTAAACAAACTATTAAGTATTCCAGGAGTTAATACTGTTGCTTGTTACACATTCTCTTGAACTGTCCAAACAAATGGAAATAATACTATCTCTCCCTATGTGCTATTCTATATTATTTACTCTCCTCTATCTTGCTGTTCTATCAAGAAGGCAATCAAGGCAGTCCATAATCCTCATCCTGAATGTGACCCTTGGTTAGCATTTACACAGCCTGCTGGCAGCTCTTGGAGCTAAGAGTTTTCACAAATACAAGTAAGTTTAATTAGCTGAACAGCATTGAGCTTTCACATCCGGTTGACCCAGCCAAGACGGTATTGAAGACATGGAACTAATATCCTAAATGCCAACATTTGAAGTAATAGTTCACACTGCTATTTTACCTGAGGGCCTGAGATGGTGACAGTGTCTTCAGCATTATGACAGGCAGGTACCACTCCTGGAGGGCACTTTTCCCTGCATTCCTCCCATGTCAGACCTGAAAAGGGCAGGTTACTTTAGATAAATCCAATCAAGTGAAGAACAGCACAAATACTTTTTTTCATAGGAACAGCAACATAGCATTTCTAGAGCTAAAAAACATTTCTTCCCTAAAATTATTTCTGTGTCTTTGTAGAAGAACACTTTTTGTGAGAAGGATTATGAAGCACTTTTCTTCATTTGGTTTTTCCAGAAGATATCACTAAAATCTCATGCCTTCTCTACTACCAAACAGTACAAAACTATGCTATATGTACAGTGCTCTCCTGTGCATATTTATTCAAAAGGACTATATTTTAGTATGCATTGAATCACAGCTGTAATTACATAAAGTTGGTGATATGGATAGCCATGGATTAGATAACTGAAAAGCAAGCATTTTAAGTGTTCATACAGCTTAGGGACTAGAACAGGAGCATCAAACTTTTGAATAAACATAAGCTACAAAGCTTTCCCTTGGTATCAAATATGTTAGACTACCATTCTCAAAGCTCCCAATTAGAACGGCATCTGATCATACTGTTCTAAACAGTGCAATCTAAAACATGCCCTGTCATTCATATGCTCTATTCTTATCATCCATCTTGCATGATGGAACCTTGTCAACTTATTCACAAAGTTCTCTCCTATTACAAGTTCTAGCCCAAAACTGGGGCTTTTATATTTTATATTGTGTTAAATCATATGCTATATTGTGTTAATTGAACTTTTAAAAATTTTGTATGTGAATTCAACAAGGTTTGCATTGTTGAATTGTCTGATGCAAATAACTAAAATAAAGCCATACATACATAAATGTAGACTGTCCTTAGGAATAGACATTTGCTGGCAAGCTCGGATTCCACTAAACCTAAGAAAATTAATTGAAGCTGCCAACTGTTGGTTCAATTAACCAGCAAAAACAACAACCTCAATTCATTCCAGTGGCTGCTACAGGATTTTAAAAAAAATTGAAGTGCAAAATGCTAAAATATCTAACCAGACATATGCCATTCAAGTAGGAATGCTCACTCATTTATTGACTTCTATGGCTGCCCACTAATACATCATTCTGAACAACTTGCAGGGTTTATGAACAAAAGAAAACAATACTAGAAATAGCCATGCCAGGAAGAAACACTCCCCCCCCCAACAGCAATTAATTCAAATAGCACTTGGGTGACAGGACAAAGAATCCTGTTTCAATAATCCAAAGAAAGATTGAAAGGACTGTACTCCGTAAAGCATACACACCTCACTGACAAGTTGCTTCTGGAAAACAAGTTTTGCAGATGTATTCATTGTTTCATAAAGTTGCCAAACCTGGTTGACTAGAGACAACAGCTCAACCAAAAAAAAGATGTGTGGGCACCTAAATCCAACCCATTTTATTGCTTAATACACAATGAACTAGATCTTGTTAAGGCCACAAATGTTTATTTCTGAGTTGAATTTAGGTAACTACCTTTCATTATAAAACCCATTAGAGATATTGGGCCTGTGAGATTCTTACAGAGTCTGATGCTGTACCCTGTGCTTGAGTAAGAAATTGGACTTGAAAATTATATTTAATTCAAAAAATATATTCTAGAAATAGTCATTGTTTCCCAAAATGCCCACACATCTTTTTCTGGTTGAGGTGTTGTCTCTAGGTTTGAGGTTTAACCCTCGCCAAAGCTCGTTTCCATATAATTAGAGAGCCAATTCTCCATCCTACACCCCAGTGAAATTATGGGCTAATGCATAAAATCTCTTTTGTACATCCTTTTAAACTAAATTGGCAATAGCAGTATTTATAGCAACAGCTGTTGCCAGCAAACAGTCAAATGCCAATATAATAGCCTGGTGAAGTAAGTTAGTCTTTTCTTTTGGTGACTGAAGAGCAATAAGCACAGCTTGCCTAAATTGATGGCAAATGTTGACTTTTTAAAAGTCTAGATCTATCGGTGACTAAGAAGCAGTTTTAAAGATCAGTACAACCATAAGGAAAAAGCCTCATTGGATTTTCTCTTAAGTCTACCCATATTTTCAAGAGTTTCTGTATAAGCTTCTTCAGTACACTGTAACTTTCCCCAAACTTTCATCACAACTATGCTGCATAGTAACCAAGGTTATAATCCAACACATCTAGAGGGGCAGCAGGATGAAAAATTGGGCTATATGATCACTCTCAAAAGAGACAAAGTAGAAATAGAAAAGAAACACCAGTTTTATGTGGTATCAGAATACACTGTAATATTCGGCCATTTGATCACAGTGGAATAAAGAAAGCAAACCAATACTAGGGGTTGCCCATTCTTTGCATTAAAGATATAAGGCAATAAGCTTTCAGTAGCTATAATCCATTGGGTGAACCAAGCTGTTATCCCTAAGCCATAAGATAGTTGGTTTAGAGACAGTGCATTATATGGATGCAATGATGTTAATTCAGGTTTAAGAATTAGTGTGCTGTGTGGACTCCCTCCTCAAGTTATAACTCAGATGTTTTTTTCTCAATATTCATGAGGGACTTTTACTTACCAACAGCAGCCATGCCTCCTGGTGGCAATTTCGCATCTTTGACGCATTTTCCTCTCCAGTAAGCTGAGAGAATTACTTCTTCATGTGTTAGGGAGTTATCTGCATAGCCACAGGCCAGTTCTCCGACGGAGTGACCAATAATCCCATCAGGCTGCAAACCTGCAGCCCTGAAAACATCAATTTGTGCAATCTGTGGAGAGAATATCATTGCTGGATTTAGATATGTGAAGCAGTATCGGCAAGGTGAGCATCATCACCTATTATTGCACAATACATAGTTCCTAAGAGTGCCTAATTGTACCCTCATCTCTTTCAAATATTTTGTCACTTAGTGACCCATATTCTTCATTTTTTTTTCTCATGGAATTTCTTTTGTCCAACCAAAAAGCTATGGGTTATTTTTCCCAATTCCAAGATGGTTTCAGAGATGTCATTATATGGTACTAGGCCAAGGAGCTCCTGCTGTATCCACACCAGCATTTTCCTACAGTCAGCAGCCATACCAGCTACAGAAATGAACACAATGTTATTGTAACATTGAGTTCCATATGTCTTGCATATGTTAAGACAAAGGTCTATTTTCAATTATACTTGCAATTAAGCCTTGTGTCATTACCATGTTTCCCTGAAAATAAGACCCTGTCTTATATTTTTTTGAACCCTGAAATAAGCGCTTGGCCTTACTGCCATGCACTCAAAAGCCCGATTGGGCTTATTATCAGGGGATGTCTTATTTTGGGGGAAACAGGGTATTAGTGTTTATTATTAATATATTGTTCTCTATTTTTCCTTCATGATGCTCAAGACAGAAATTATGTTCTCCTTGTTCTCATCTTAGATAAAGTTGACAGATAAGTACCTGACTCAGCATGAGTCATAATGAGTCACCCAGTAAACTCTATGATAAATAAGGTTTGAAAATGAATCTCTATGGTTGAAATGACATTAACCTGGAGATATTCAGATGTTTTGAATTACAATTCTCATAATGCTTGTCTATAATAATCAATTTGGAACTGGTGGGAATTGAAATCCAAAACATTGCAGAAGTATCATGTCATCCCATCTTTCAAGCATTTCTCCAGCCTAATTATAGACTATGACTAAAATAAATCTCCACTCTTAACAAAGCTTCTGTGCACCAAAGCAGCTTGCCAAAGTAGATCCATCCTTCTTACCTGAATAGCTGCAAGCCCAACAAATGCATTTACTGTTTCATTAAAGGTATTTTCATCTGAACTCAAAAGAAGGTCCGAGACTTTCAAGCCTGTGTCCTTCAGAGCCTCGTCTGAACGCAAGATGGATTGTCGGAAGAGATCAAGCTTCATTAGGCTGAGACCCATCCCTTTCCACTGTGTCCCCATGCCTGAAAATTAAAGGAGAGAACCCTTGCTATTATTAATGAATCAATCAATCAATTTTTGATGTGACATTTGGAGCAGCGTTTAAAAATTCTGTCCCAGAAGACTGAAACTTTCCAGTTAGTGGCACATATATGAAGGTGAGCCAAGCAGTTTCAAAGCTGTTTGCGACTGAATGGAGCTAGGGGGGGGGGGAGGAAAGAGAGAGAGAGCAATTACCTGAACAAATGTACCACAGAGGTCTCCCTGAGGCCTGGGCCATTTGAACCTCCTTTATATCACTCTCACTTCCAATCAAGGTATAGCCCCTGTAGGGCATGGATGACACTGATACCCCAGAGATATCGTTAAGCATGCTCAGATATGCAGCGTGTTCCTGCATCTTGCAGCTCTGTTCTATTAGTGTTTCTACTGCTTCTTGAGTCCTTCCACAAAACTGTAATAATCGTGGCAAATTGGGAGCTTCCGGTGGGGGTGATTTGTTCCTGTTAGCTCTCAGAATGACATGAGCATTTGAACCTCCAAAGCCAAAAGAATTGATTCCAGCAAGGGGGCCTTTTATGGGGGTTGGCTTGGTGACTACTTGTAGGCGGCCGTCGTCTAAGGCAGGGATATCTGGATTTGGGGTGTTGTAGTGGAGATTTGGTGCCCATACACCATACTCAAACGACAGAACAACCTGAAACAGAGAAAACGTAACAAGACTGAATACTGGTTTTGTAACAAATGTAATATAGAGATATAATTTTGGCATCGACCATGAAGGCTAAAAAAAAAACCCTACTCTTTTAAGTTATATATGAAGACTTTAAGACCCTGTAAAGTCACCCATTCTGCCCTCAAATATTTGAAGATAGAATTGCCGGAGTCTTTTTTTTTTTTATATTGTGGAAGCCTCAAAATTAAGGAAAGATTCTGTTCATCATCATACAGTATATCTATTCTGTATTTCTCCTTCCTCCTTCCCGTTCTCTCTCCTTTTCTGTGTTGGCAACCTTGCACTTTCCTCCTGCTTTCACCCATAAGGATCAATGAGCCCAACTTTTACCTCTGCATTGGATCGCTTACAAATGATCACTCTGCTCTCATTCTCATTCACAACACAAGTGGGAGCAACATATACAAGACAAGTATAACATCTTTACCTTTGCTAAAGCTGCAAGACCAGAAGCTGGTTCTGGATGGCCCATGTTAGATTTTGTGGATCCAATCAACAATGGTGGCCGCTCTGATTGGCAAAAGACATTTATAATGCCATTCACTTCCTGTGGATCCCCAACCTAAGAATAAAAGAAAGATTGGAAGATTTCAAAGCTAACAATGACTGCTTCATCCTGTCAGTTTTCTTCATAAAGTTGTATACACAGGTAATATGGCTGAAAGTAGAGACTACTATGATTGAGCCTAGTGGGGAGCCAGCATGCATATCTAAGATGGGAATAATTCTTTATATGCAGTCCAAATCTTCTAGTGTGACTCTGATCATATTCATTAGGGAGATTTTGAAATTATAAACCAATTTGAACATTACTGAAATATTGGGATGAAATAGGCTGGAATCATGGTTTGCTGAGGCGTTGTCTTCTCTAGTGAAAATTTTAAATGGGAAATCTATTTTTTCTAGCTCAGTTAGAGGAGTACAAAAAAAAAAGATGATGGAATTCTAGAAGAATTACAATGAGCATCAAAAGAAAATAATCAGAATAGAAATAGAATGTACCTTTGTGCCTGTGCCATGGGCTTCTATATATTCTACTTCTTCAGGCTTAATTCCAGACTCTCTGTACAGAGAACTGACCAACTGTTGCTGCATCCACCCAGAAGGAAATGTTACACCTAAAGTATGAAGAACCATTAGTTCTCAATCTTGTATGAAGTACCAAAACATCCTCATTTAAGATTCAATCCTATACCAATTTACTTGGAAGTTTCCATTTAATTTATTAGGTCCTCATAATTAGGTATGTATAATTGTACTAGTAGTGTGTAACATAAACACTACTACATTTGTCTGCAAAAAATTAAAATTTAAATTTAAAAAAAAGCATGATTATAAATGTAAACCACTAAGAAATCCTCAATTCAACCTAGGAATAAAACTAATATGTATTATATCTAGTAATATAGGATTATTATAATTGTTCATGTTTTTTGAATATTCAAAAAACTTAAGTTAACTACAACATATGATTATGGTGAATTCATGTAAAATATTCAATTTTGCAAACAGAAAAAGGCAACTTGCAGAACTTTTTAAAAATCAGCAATTTCTCAAGTAGCACAGAACCATTAATATGTTCTCAGTGACTCAGTGAATGCCGAGTCATTCATTGGGATGTGGTTTCATGCTTCACAAGGAAGGATTTCTTATAATTTATGATTAAGGGCATTTCCACCTGAGGCTTTTATTACCGTAGAATTGCTCTACCTTGTTCATGTAATATTTTTTAAAAAGATCTAGACCAAAGTTCCATTTCTAACTCTCCAAATTTTGTTCTGATCCCCGCACCCCCCCCCCCCCAATATAGCAGCATTGTTAAGAAAAGAAACCAAGGTCAACAGTACAAGTAAATGGGCAATCTTTTCTGTGGCTAGGGACTTCGCTCTTCTCAAGTTCTTATACCCTGGATTTGGGGATCTGGATTTGGGACCAATTTTTCACCTCTTTTGGATTTGGGACTTAAATATTATAGGTATGTTAAGCCTATCTCCAGTTTACTGTTCCTATTTCCATTAGTTTCTTACTGAAAATCAACATATCTCATTGTTCAACTTTGCCATTAAATTCCTGTGGAGGGACTATCAGGAGTTTGCCTAAACGTTGGCTCTGAGGCTGCACAAAGTCTGGGTACCATGAGTTTTCCTATATGGCCTTTAGTATTTTTAAAATATTCAGGAATTCATTCTTTTTTTTTTCTAAGTAAAGAGGGAAAGAGGTAGTTGCTATGATGAAGTGGCAACCTCTGCTGCAAACTTTAGTATCCTACATTAATTGCTGGCTGATTGTAGAGAGTGACACTCTTAAAGGAATCCTTTTTATGGAATTCTGGAGAGCTGTTGATAGTCAGTGTACTCACCAATGAAGTAGATGATACCATAATAGGAACCAATGAGAAATATCAGTTGATTTAAATATGGTACAGACATTTCTAATCCAAGGAGAACACTGCTGTTTCCTGCAGGATAATTCTTAAAACCTTAGAACTTCCAAGAAAGGGAATGATATTTTACCTTGTTCCTTAAATCCATCTGTGTTAATCCCAGAGTTTACTATGGTAGCGTAAATCCGTTTGGCTTTTGATTTCTTGGTCAGAAACACAGCTACAACAGCTTCAGAGCGACAATAGCCATTCCCTGGAAAAATCCAGAACCATAAAAGCAACAGATTCAGACTTTATTCATGTTTGAATAATTGGATTTCTAATCTTTGTTTTCAGAAGTGCTGAGCAACCAAAAAGTAAAAAATACTAAATCATGTTCATTCTCATATTTAAAATGGGGGATTTTTCAATTCCACATATTTTTAGAGTTGTCACTATTCAGAAAGTTACAGGAAAAAAATGATTACAGAATAAATTTATGCAAGAATCTTACAGTATGTTCTGTTAATACAACTTGGCTTCTTATTCTTTTGATTATCACACTGGCCACAGATCCTATTTTCCATAATTTTACTAATAATTTGGCATAAAGGCCACAATTCTGTTTTTCAAATATTTAATTATTAAGGGTATTAATTTTATAAGGAAATTAGTAATATTTCCTAACTTATTTTGATGGAATATTAAATGTTACAGAGAAAACTGTATTATAAAATATTTTCCCAATCAAAAAACATTACTGTATATGGAAAAAACTGTAAATAAACATATCTAAAATATGCATTTTAAAATTTACCATTTACACCAATTTTCCTTGTAGTCTCTATATAAAATGCTTATCATCACCACAAACTGGAAGGTATCACATTAAAGCTTTTTTTATAATTCTAAAACTAGTTAAAGTTAATAATAAAGTATTGGCTTTTAACAAGTATTCATTAAAAAGAATTCTCTTAAAAGAAAAAGGGAAAATATAGAATTAGCTTGCAAGCTAGGTTGATATACATGTTCTCTCTCATTTCTTCCTATATTTTTAAAACTTAAACCTATTTCATTTATTTACTACAAACAAACTAAGCTCTAAGTGGCTTTTTTGCCATATAATTTCTTTGCCACTCCAAACTTTATGGAATGATATGTACCTTGCATTTTTATAACTTTCTAGCTTTCTTATCAAAGCTGCAATTTATGGAGAAGGAGCAACATAATATTACTAGAGTCAAGTAATACTTCAAAACGGTCTTCTTTCCCTGTTGGTAGCTTCTTTGCCTGATCTGAACCTACCAAGCTGTTCTCAAATTAAAAAGGCAATTAAAATTAATTCATTACTGCTGGAGAGCCTTGAAGGGAAAAAAAACACACCTTCTCTGGCTTTTCTGATTAAATGAAAGCTCTGAAAAACAAATACTTTATCACACTCAAATCCTTATAACATTTGACCTAAATATTTAACAATGAGAAAAGCAATCTTATTACCTTCAGCATCAAAAGATTTGCAGGTCCCTTCAGGGCTCAACATGCCGAGCTTCATGAACTGTACAGATGTATTGGGTTTCAGGATAAGGTTGACTCCACCTACAAGAGCTGATTCACACTGCCCACTGCTGATTGCTTTGTAAGCATTGTCCAGAGCAACAAGGCCAGAGGAACAGGCTGTGTCAATGGACATACTGGGTCCTTTGGAAATACAAGTTATGAAAAGACAGATTACCAAGTTTATAAACTTTTTCAGTTATCCACCAAACCTGCCCAGTTTGCTTCTCTTGTGAGAAAAGGAAGGAGTCCCATTCTTCATCAAGAGATTCCAACCCTCAAGAGAAATCGCTACTTCTTTGTCAACAGCTGTGCTTCACATTGTAGTAGCAAGCCGTCCAGAAAATTTTCTAAAAGCCCTCAATTATATATCTCACCATCTTAACACTTGTATAAAACTGCCTGGATCCCTATAACTAAACCCTTATTTAGGAATTACCAGCTCACAAGATAGTTACTGGTAGTTGCTAATACCGGTATTAAGCTTGTAACCTGTAACTCTGTACACTTGCCTTTGAAATCAAAAAAGTAAGAGATTCTGTTGGCAAACATAGCACGTTGACAGCCGGTCATACTGTATCCCAGCAACAGTTCAGGATCTACACTAAATGCTTCAGCAGCTTCTGACCCACTCACACCAATCCACACGCCTGTGTCTGTGCCTCGAATGGTAGTTGGGTCAATACCTACAAAGGAGGAAGACATATTTAATTCCCTGTGGTTTACAAGACAAACAACTCAAAAGAACATCAGGCATATCTGATATCCAAGTGGCTAATGGGAACATGAGATGGATACATGGACAAGAAAAAAAAGGCACTTATGAAGGAATTATTGATTGTAATATTTATAATTTATTTGACTATTTCAAAACTCTCTCAAGCTCTTCAGAGTGGCTCAGCTGTAGTTTGTTACTTTTATTCTATCAAACTACCTAATCTTTCCACAAATAAGAGTTTGGGCCATATCTTTGTAGTTTCTTTACATGAACATTACAATCAAACCAATATGGCCAAGCTAGTTACTAATGACTACTTTAAAAACAGTCTTCCTGTGTCTATTCTATGCATGAATAAATCTGAATCTAATCAACTTTTTATCCAAACTATAATCTGTACACTCAGTCCATAGACAATAGGATTTTTGAATAAAGAATTCCAGGCTCTTTTGCTTACCACCATCCAAAATGGCTTCATAAGAAACTTCCAATAACAGGCGTAGTTGAGGATCCATGGTGTGAGCTTGTTTTGCATGGACTCCAAAAAATGTGGCATCAAATTTGCTGATGTCTTTGAGTTTCCCATTTCTCTTGGGCAGTCCATAAATTCCTGAATTAAACAAGAGACAAAAGAATTTCATCAGTCATTGTGTGGTATATAATTACTGAATGAGAAGGTGTCATTATAAATCAGGTGCTGATTGCACTTATTTTGCATGTCACTATTTTTACATCTTAGCAGGCCAAGTAAATATGGAAACAAGATGTAAGATACTGGTAAGAGTTGTTTTTGAAAGCCACGTCATCTTTTTTTTTTTTTTGGATTAGGAAGACCAAGAGATGTTGGGACAGACCAAGGGCCAAATTCTTTTTTTTTTTTTTTTGTAAAGACAAAATGCCTTATTATTTTACCAGTATCCAAGCTTTATGCATTGTTCTCTGCTGGAGCACACAACTTGTCATAGATTCAGAAGTAGTTATACCGAACAAATCTTGACTAGCTTATATTAATTTCTATTGTCTGCTGGAGTTGGGGTGGCCAATAAATTTAAATAAATAAATAGTAACTTATTTTACAAATATAGCTAACTGCATTTATTTTGGATAAGTATCTAAGATCGATCCAATCAATAACATCAATACAACTGACATCTAAACACTGTTAATTTGGTATATTTTTCCATCCATAAAAGCTTCCTTTTACTCTAATGTCTTGGTTAAACTGCCCAGTTTGTAAACTACACTGTAGAGAAATTAGAAACTATCCTTTCAATTATCTCAAATTTCCAAATGATGATGAGAGGTCTGGGTATTAGAAAAAAAAACACGAGTTGAGGGGGATGCAGAAACTTTCTAAGGAGAATGGAAATGACTTACTTCCTTAATCAAAATAAAATAGGAAACTGATCAGTCCAAAACAATTCAATCATTTAAAAAGAATGATTTCATTTGATCCTACTTCTGCTTATTCAATCCAATGCACATAAAGGCTTTTTTTCTTTTTAAGTTTCTTTTTCTACCATCAACTAAGAATTATTTAACTTACCTGGTTTCCATCTCCGATCATCTTCTGTAACCATGTCCACTCCATTGATCAAGTTTTCCCAAAATTCCTGCAAATTTTCTGATTCTGGCAGCATCCCTGCTATACCGGCAATTACTACGTCTTCCATCTTTCAATGCTTTTCTGAACAGAAAAGAAAAAACAAGAGTCAGATCTAGGCAGTGAATATTGCAAAAAGAGACAAATAAAGGAAATAAAAATTGAAAAAAAAAAAAAAAAAAAGATGACAAAGGTTTTTTTAAGTTATCTTTCACTGCTCATTGAAGAATTAATTTTCTTTCTTTGCTATGACAATAGACTCTTTTAAACAAACACTTGAAGGACAGCAGAACAATATTGTATAAGTTTGTATAACCACACACTAAATGTGCGGGTGAATCATTAAAAAAAGTGAGGTGCCAACATTGCTCAATGAATTTAATTATTCAAATAGAGCAGGACTTAGCCTAAGGAGATTATGACCATTGAGGGCTCCTTCCTTCCATATTACAGGGCAGATCCTCGTTTTCTGTTTGCCTCATCACCAGTAAGGGACACCCACTACCTCTTGAGCCCAGGAACAGAAGCTGTCATCCTCTACACATCACAACCCACCACAAGTACACCCTCTGGCTTTATTTTGAAGGTCTGCTCCAAATTGTGTGTTTTCGACTAAAGCCACCTTAAGCCTTCTTCCAAGCAGATGATCCGCAGTGCTTCCTTTCAATCTTATGGTAACTCCTGCAATTGGCAAACAGCTCCTGGCCTGTGCCTTCCCTCCAGGGATTGGCCACTACCTTGTGCGGCCATTTCATCTTGCACTCTCAGACTCTTGTGTTCTCTGATGATGAACAGCTTCCATTTTGCAATTATCTTGTGATTGATTCAACAGTGGCCTATTAAGTCAGTGAACTTTCCTCAATCCATTCCTTGTGGAAAGTCCTTATGCCATTCAAGCCTTAGATATGCCATTGGGCACCCTTTTAGGTCCTTCCCAGGCTGAGTGAAGCAGGATCTCTTTGTTTTCTACCCTCTTCCCACAGTGCTGCAAAATTTCCCCTTTTCTTTATCTTTTTAGTTGTAACATAAGCAAGCACATTGGAATGAAGTTACCAAGTTTAAGTGAATGCTACTTTGCTTCCATGAGTTCTTCCTTCTTATAAAAATTTCATCGATTTACAATGGAACATAGGAACGAACAACTTATTCCCTTTGTTCTAATCATCACAGCATTAAAAGCGATTATGGTACAAGAGAGAGAGAAAAAAAAGAGATGGAAGGAAGGAGGGAAGATGGGTTTGCATTAGTGTCTAAATAGAACCTTAAAAGAATGGTTGGACTAGAAGACTTCCAAGGTTCCTTCCAACTCTGTTATTCTATTAATGTATGAAAGCAGACAGGTGTGCAAATATCTGCAAAAATCAAGGGGGAAAAACCAGGGACCCATGAGGATAGCTCAATTTGTAAAAGGAAAAGGCAGCTACCAGGAAATCCTAAATGAGCAGAGTAAGTGAAAAATGATAAACAAGTGGAATGGGCATATTATTATAGAGCTCTTCTGTTTCCAGTAAGGATACTCTGAATCCAACTAATTGTGTTTTAGATAATTATTGCACTCCACTGATTTTTGCTTAGGTGTGCCATGGATTTAATAATAACTATGGTCATTTTGTTACCTGACATATTTTGAATGGAACTGTACTATTGCTGCTCAGGATCTTAAAGAGTGTTTTTGAATGGATGAATTAGATAATAATAGCAGTTCAATTTATCTGCTCAGTGTCAAAGGACTGATAGAATTTATGATTTAGTTAGAAAAAATAAGAACTAGAAAATAGTGAAATATGTTCAGTAATCTGAATTAGAAATTAGATGAGGCATATTTCCAAGAGTGAATGCACTGAGGTTAACAACTGTAATTAAAATTAAGTAAAATTAGAAAAGTTTTAGACCATTAAAATGAGTTATAACAGTAAGGCAATTTGTGATATATTTGAGAGTTTTGAACGACATACCTTGTACTGAAAATGATTATGGAAATAGCATACTAGAATAAACAATTATTTTTATTTAAATTTAAAATTCAGATCTCATAATCAAAAGTACATGCTAATAACATTTGGGGCTTATCAATAAATATATCAGCAAAGATATTTATATCCAATTTCTTCTCTCAGTGAGTTGCGCAAATCCAAAGGCACCTTTACTTCTCTTCAGGAGCAAATTTGGAAGAAAGGGACGGATTGGGAGACAGCCGCTCAGATGTTCAAGCGGTTACACCTCTCTCCAGTATTTTAGCTGTATTCAATGTAAGCTGTTACAATGGTGACAACCAATGAAGCTACTGTCCATACTGCTTCCTTTTACGTTGGATGGTCCTACTGGAAATATTCAAGGAACATCCATTGTGTGCTAGAAAGGGTAATGAAGATGACACTTTCCTAGCAGGTAGCAAATAGTACATAGGTCTTAAGCAAGAATATGAGCATTGTAAGGGGTAATGCCCCCATACACCACCCTCCATCCATAACATAGAAGAGTTCTGTGTGGTTTGTACTACGCACATAGGGCACAATTGACAGGGAGAAGTTTTGGCTTATGTGGTCCCTCTGCTAATGTATGTAAAGGTGTTCCATTACGGAGGGCATCAGATATTTTTTTAAAGTCCCTTTTAAGCAGTACCCTTTAAGCAAAGTTCAATCCCTAGTGTGTACATGGATATATCCTTTTCTAGCAATAACATAGAATTGGCTTACCACAACGCTTGCAATGTTTTTCAAATATCCCAACCTAACCTACAACTTGGCATTTCCTGAGGGTCTACCATCGAAGTTCTAATCAGGCCTAAACCTGGGTTAGGGACATCTGGTTTGAACAAAAATGACAGTGGCATTGATTTCAATCCTTCTATAAAATACTCTCACCCTCAGGATATAGTTAATTCACTACATCCTCTCACAATGTATTAATATGCTAATAAAATAGAATCATACAACCCATGAGTTGGAAATGAGCAAAACGTCTTGCTTGATGCCCTGACTCCACTAAACCATCCACCATAAGAAAGCATTTAGATCCTGTTTGAACATCTCTGAGATAGGGGATTCCAACACTCTTCAAAGTAGTATTTCGTTAGCAACTCTTACTGTCAAGGAATTCCTCCTAATACTCAGCATGAATCCCCTTTTCAATGTGAACATGTTGACCTCTTTCCTACTCCTGTTTCAATGGAGAATAGCTCTGCCCCCTGCTGCAAAAAAGCAGCCACATATCTGTAGACTGATATTTCATCTTCCCCTTGTCTTCTCTTCTGCAAGCTACTCATGCCCAACTCCTTTAACCATTCCTCATAGGATATGGTTTCCAGGCCTTTAGGAACCTGGTAGCTCTTTTTCTGAACCAGTTTCCCCCTGTCCCTGTTAAGGTGTAGTGCTTTAGCCTTCTTGACTGGAGTGGCCACTTTGTGGGGATTCATCTCTTTTTATGGTTTCTCATCTCGCTTCAACTTATTTATCTGTTAGGATTTCAAAAATTGGTTTTCTGCTCTTTTGCCTGAGTTCATTATAATCTGCTTTTCCTTTCATAGTTATCCTCAAAAAGTTTCCCTAGCTGAGATAGTTTCCTAGCATATATCAGAATAAACCTATTGCTACTACTGTAT
The DNA here is from genome assembly GCA_003457575.1 of Thermophis baileyi. Classification (NCBI taxonomy): domain Eukaryota; kingdom Metazoa; phylum Chordata; class Lepidosauria; order Squamata; family Dipsadidae; genus Thermophis; species Thermophis baileyi. The sequence goes on along the minus strand of QLTV01003388.1, from coordinate 1,777,207 downwards.
AGCCTACCATCCTGAAAACTTTGGAATTGATTTAGAAATAGTATGTCCACAGCCATTGGACAGTGGTCTGGAAATAAATTTCCACAATAATATTATTTTTTCATTCTCACTACTTTTACTCTTATCCAAAAGTTTTCAATCAGATTTCCATATTCATGGAAATGAATTTCTTTACAAGGATATGACTTCTTCACAACAAAGCTATTCCATCTCCCTTTGTATTAAATCTATTCCTTTTGAACAAGAATAATCTTTCTACGTTTCAATCATTACTTCTATATCACCCAGTCTTTATGATATAGTTCAAGTGATGTTTTCTTTCCTGTATTTATTTCTAAAGCCTCTATTTGTCACCCACACTGATTTACGGACCTTGGAGCCTGGGAATGTCATTGCTTATTAATGTTTCAATTACATGATGTTGAAGATTGCATCCAATGATTCCCATGGAACTGAAATTTGGCAAATTTTATACAACATTTTATGACATAAGAGTCATAAAACATTTTATAACCTAATATAAAATGTCATAAAACATTTCCTATGTTAAACTGCTGAGGTCTGACTGTGCTACACAGTTCAATGGAAGCTACTTTCAAGGCAGATATCTCTCTGAATATCGCCCTGAATTTTGAAGATCTTTTCCAGTAACATTAGAAGCTCTGCCATTATTGTAGGCACTGAGGAATTTGGTAAGGAAATATCTCTGAAATGACAACCCAAGGGGATCATGTGGAGTACCTCTATGTAGTGCTGGGCTCAGAAAATTGTTTTGGGTGTTAAAATGAAGCTAAGTTCACAATCCTTCCAGATGACAATCTATTCCTGGTTACTCAAAGTTTCTTCATTAGAGAAATCAAAACTGGTTAGCGGAAGTAATGTTTCCATTATTATTGTTAACAAAAAGGGAGAAGGAAATCAAATAACTTCAGATCACCCAATATTTTACCAGTAGATCCCAATTACCTTTTTTCTGACTTCTAATTTAAGGTGTGTAAGACTTATGCTATTAGAAATGAGCTACTTAACTGTTGTAAGATTTCTATACCCTATAGCCAAGATGGCGAATCTATGGCATGTGTGCCACGCGAAGCCATATCAGTGGGCACACAAGCTCAGGTCTGGCGCGCATGCATGCGCCGGCCAGCTGATTTTCGGGCCTTCTGGGCCCACTGGGAGTCGGGAAACAGGCTGTTTCCAGCCTCCGGAGGGGGTGGGGAAGGCCCGTTTTTTGCTCTCCCCAAGCTCCAGAGTCTTTCTAGGAGCCTGGGGAGGGCAAAAACGGCCTTCCCCCCCCCCCAGAGGTCCTCTGGAGGCCGGCCGGAAGTCAGCAAATGGAACATTTCCGGCCTCCGGAGGACCTCCAGGGGGGTGGGGAAGGCCGTTTATGCTTTTCTAGGAGCCTGGGGAGGGCAAAAACGGCCTTCCCCCCCCCCCAGAGGTCCTCTGGAGGCCGGAAACGTTCCGTTTGCTGACTTCCGGTTGGACCGGAAGTCCCATTTTTTTGCTCTCCCCCGACTTCAGAGCCTTTCTAGGAGCCTGGGGAGAGCAAAAAATGGGCCTTCCCCAGCCCCTCCGGAGGCTGGAATCAGCCTGTTTCCCGACTCCCAGTGGGCCCAGAAGGCCCGAAAATCAGCTGGCCGGCACGTCAAGGTGGGTGGGGAAGGCCTTTTTCCCCCTCCCCAGGCTCCTAGAAAGGCTCTGAAGCCTGGTGAGAACGAAAAACGGGCGTGCCATCGCGTGACAGGAGCGGGGTGGTGGTCACATGCGCATGCAGGCGCATGGAATTATGGGTGTGGGCATGCACGCGCCTCCCCGCGGCCCCCCCTTTTGGCACACGAACCAAAAAAGGTTCGCCATCACTGCCCTATAGAACACAAGGTTATCCCTTGTTGGATAATTTTGTTTAATGATCATTTCCCTTCATGCCCTTTATGAATTTCTAGGGACATCTGGGTGTCTGATTTGAAAACAGTGGGTTTAGGAGACTTTCACCTGATCCAGCAAAGAGGTTTCACATGATCTAAACATAGTCTGAAAGCAGATTTGTTTTTGCAGAGTTGAAAGTGGTGTGACATAGAAACTGTAATTCATTTCACGGTTGCTCTGGAAGTTTTACAGATGTTTCCTAATGCTTGAGGATCAAACCAGGAATTATATTGCTGCTTCAATATATTTTATTCTGCCATTGCCTTATCCTCTTTCACATCCCTAAAATATTTGCTTGTAAAACTAGGCAAAGGAACACAGGTAGTCCTCAAGTTACGTACAACAATTAGTTTAGTGACTGTTCAAAGTTACAACGGCGCTGAAAAAAGTGACTTATGACTGTTTTCCACAGTTACAACCACTGTGGTATCCCCATGGTAACATGATCAAAATTCAGATGCTTGGCAACTGATTCATATTTATGACGTTTGCAGTGTCCCGAGGTCATGTGATTACCTTTCGCAACCTTCTCACAAGCAAAGTCAATGGGGAAGCCAAATTCACTTAACAACCGTATTACTAACTTAACTGCCATGGTTCAATTTACAACTGTGGTGAGAAAGATCGTAAACAAATGTTTCACTTAGCAACAGAAATTTTGGGCTCAATTGTGCTAATTGAGGACATATAATTACATATAATTCCTCTTCAGAAAAGACTATATAATCCCAAAGCCTTCTTGATGAATTTCAATTCAGGAAGGGCATGCTGTCTTAAAGATGGCACATACTTGGTTTTCCCAGAGATTCTTTTCCATTATTGATCTGCTTTTGTAGAGTTCAATATATCCCTTAGAGTAAGTATACTTAAGTACAACACTTAAGTTACAGAAGAAATATTGCCAATCCCGTTGTGACTGCATCTTAATTATAACAGAATGGTGCAACAACTGAATTAAGATTCTGGGTGGAGCAGAATCCAGAACTATGAAATGTGTTCAGCCCTATTATTAGATGAAATTAGGTATTATATTAGCAAATCAGGAAGGCCACATTTGTTACCAGGTCCTAAACCTTTTCTTGCCCTTGTTTTACCTTCCTTGAGCAGTTCACAGATGCCTGCAACAGGTAATGATGCTTCTGTTGCCAATCACTGCTTTCTCAAACATATAGTAAAATATACCCATGTTTTCCCGAAAATAAGACCGGGTCTTATATTAATTATTGTTCCAAAAGACGCATTAGGTCTTATTTTGGGGAAAATACGGTAAATGCGTCTGGCTGGCTGATGATCTTAACTGGAGCTTATTTTGGGGGTAGGGCTTATATTATGAGCATCCTGAAAAATCATGCTAGGACTTATTTTCCAGTTGGATTTTATTTTCGGGGAAACACGGTAGATAATCCTGCAATTGTCAGGGTTCCGAGGCCAGGGATGCTTTGCGAGTTGACAGCAATGTTAACACAAGATACCTAAACATATCAAGAAAAGACCTCATAAATGTGTTTATACAATGTGCTAAATAGTTTGAATTGAATTAATGGTTCAAAGTAGTACACAATTCCAGACAGTGGATTAATTTATCACACAGATTATGAATGCTCTTAATCTCTGTGGGGGCTGATGAATTTGGCTAGCTCAGTTGTCTCTATCTTTTTGTCCCTTTTTAAATAACTTATTGAAGGAAAAGAAAGGAGGCAGGAGAGAGCAGCTCAAGTGGAGCAGAATTGCTTACTTCAAGAGCAAAGCAACACTATAAATACAGCAGACCCCATGTCACTTCCACTTACTCAGCTAGTATACCAATTGAAATAGATTAAGCAATTTCAATCCCCAAAAGTTGGCAGAACATAAAACGATAGGACAGAAGAAAGGGAACTATAGCAATAGGATGTGCTTCTATAGGTGTAGCAAATTGGGGGGGGGGGAGGAATAGTAGTATGTACCATTAATTCAAAATAAAAAAACTTTTTAAAAACAGTCCTGGATTCAGATGTCATCTATCTTGATTTGGGGAAGAAAATAGTCACTGGCTGTTTTGCCTTTGACAACTCAATATCTTAGCCAGCCTAGATTTGAAATAAACCACTGATAGATAGGACAGTAGAGGAAGACAGAAAGCAAAGATAGTCCATGCATAATACAGGTGAACACTGCATGTAGCTTAAGTAAACACAAGAAGTAGGGACAATAGACAAAGAATGTAGTAAAGAAAGTAGACATTAATTATGCACCTACTGAGGACAGGATTACAAATATGCACTTGAAAAATTGGTCATTATAAATCTAAGGATTCATATTTTGATGGAGAATGGATTGCCAGTTTTATACATCAGAGCAGTTTCGGACCATTTGGGATGCTCCCTGAACAAACCAGGTGTTGCCCCAAAACCGTCACCAATCAAGTGAAAGAAATGTTGGAAAGGTAATGTCCCAATACCTCTGAGAAATACCAGTTTGATGAAAATTGCATTCAGATATTCTTCATATTTACCTTTGCCAAAGCAAGCATATAGTAAAGGGCCATGGGCTGTCCTTGTATAATTCAAAAATACCTGTGAATGTATCCGTGGGGATTTCTTAAGTTTTCCCAGTGTGCCTTTCTTTCACTTCTGCAAGTAAAATATATTACTTCTTTTCCTTAAGTTGATGACTATAATAAATTATCTAGAAATTGCTGTGAATTCCTCTGGTCATGACCCCAAATACTTTGCTGGCCAAAATGAAATACAAGGTCCCATCCTTGCACAAATTCCACTTATAGAATTCAAGGGGCTGGCTTTTCAACCTTCTTTCCTTATAAATAACTATCATTCTAGGAAGATCCTGTTGATTTAGACAAAAATAATATAGTCCAGTGTATTTCGTCTTAGAATAGTGGTTCTCAACCTTCCTAATGCCGCGACCCGACCCACCGCCGTGACCCCCGCCCCGGGTGCGATGAGGTGACAAAGGGGGCGTGGCACCAAGATGGCGGGCTAGCGCGCGCTTAGGCGACCCCTGTGAAAGGGTCGTTTGACCCCCCCAAAGGGGTCATGACCCACAGGTTGAGAACCGCTGTCTTAGAATGGCCAGTTCCTTTGGAACTGGACAGCACTCACTGCTGACTGTGATACACTGTCTATCTTAAACTGGTCAGAAGCCTTTGGTATGATTTCCTTTCTTAAATTTTCCAGATATATTGCTCAGGTCATTCTAATTTGGAATACTCTGCTGTCCAGGAGAATTTAAAGACAGCACAGAAAACAACTATGTTACTGGACCCCAAATACCCATTTGCCTCTTAAAAGGCCTTTGTCCTCTCCCCCATTTTACAACCCTGAGGTAGAATTTTCAAACTTTAACAAGACATTCACCTTCTCAGCTGTGATTAATTTGAAGAGTTTGTAAAAAGTTTGTTAAACAGTCATCAGGACTATTTAGGCTATCATCTGTTGAATAATGAAGGTGGATTCTTTTAAGCAAACTATAGTTTAAATGACTAGCAACTGGTTTATAATAAAAACTATTGTTTAGTGGGACATCTAAATATGTTCAAATATATTTCAAATCTGTTTTAAAGTTGGCCATGACAGTCTGCATTGCTATATTTCAAATCTCTTGCCAGCATGCCTGCTTCAGAAATTTAAAAGATTGTTCAGCCCAGATTTTATATACCAATCTATTACATCATTTTTATTATGTGTATCCAGTATTTCCATTAATAAACTTGTATTTCCAGAAAACTGAAGTGCTATTATGATATGCAACTTGCTCTAGTTCCTCCATTTGTTGACTGAGAAAACTCACTGAATATAGATTACTTCTCTTCCTGGTTACTTGTGGTTACAAGTAGAGCCTAGCACTGTAACCCTAAACAAATTTCTTATGGATAAACTCACTGAACTGAGTAAGACTTGTTTCTAAGTTTACTAACAGCTGGCCTGTTACTGTGCAGTCTATGTCTACTTAGAAGCAACTCATGTTGTATACCACTGAACTAGTAATGTGTGGCATGGATTTCAACTAAGAATAAATAAAATGCAAACAATTAAGCAAAGCCACTTTAAAAAAATACCTACTGTTGCAAACAGATTAGTACTGCTGAAGTCAACAAAACTGCATTTTAATTTAGGGCCATCACTGAATGAATTGTTTGTAGACTAGGAAATTAAAGTTCTTTGTTTCCACTGGCTTTAATGGAAAAAAGGAACTTATGATACTATTACAATTTTATTCTTACTTCCTGTAGCTTTAAAGCAGCTTTCCCCAATCTGCAGCCCTTAGATACTGATGGAGCTATGGTTTCCATCATTCCCAGTTAACATACCAAAGAGTTGGACTGGTCCTCAAATTTGGAGTGCTAATGTCCAGAAGATATAAACGGTTCTATTGGAAAAGGCTGCTTTAAAATTGCTTTGAGATTATTCTAAATAACAATTCTATGCTGTTGAATGTTGTAATTCACTTCAGAATCATTTTTAAAAACTTTTAATAAGTCAATAATACTTAAAAACGTAATGTATTTACAGGTCAAGAAAAATATCATTAATAAATGGGAATGTGCCATCCATTACCCTGTTTAAAATAAAATATGTGCCTAAAAGTTTCAGTGTTGCATGCATTTGTTACTTGATAAATGTGAGAACTGTATTTCACCAGCTTTATTAAAATGCGTTAATAAATGTAGTTACAATTTTGAATGTCAAATCATGTTTGCATCATTAACACAATTGTAGGCTTTCAAAATCAATGGAGCAAGGATGGTGAGGAGTTGGAGGATACCAGATATATTGTAATAGAGAACAGTAAGTTGCATATTTTGTCCAGTAGCAAAGAGATTCCCTTCTGTATCAAACAGAACTATCTTATTTGTTATCATCTTCCTGAGAAGAAGCAAATTAGGTTGTGAGTAACAAAGAAGATTATCCAAACTCCAAATTTCCTCATAGAAAAGTCACAGAATATTCAAAACATCGAGTTTTTGCATTTCAGGTCTTAGCTCTTTCTGCATACTATTGTATGTAAATGATAAGAGCCAGAGATTTCCCTAATATTTAGAAATAAATATTAGTACGTCAGCGTATCTTGCTTTCCCTGCTTGATACCAAAATGGCTGGATGCAGAGCACTTCCAATGCAGAAAGGCTTAGTTCTCCTCATGAAACACCCCTCCCCCTTATTCAACAATCTCAGAAACCACCTCTTAATTTTAACCTATTGGCATACTACAAAATGACAAAATGACAATCTATCCAGAATTTATCCATGTCATTTTATGGAAGGCAACAGGGAAGGCGAGATTCCTAAAGGGACATGGTCAAACCACAGCCTCGTTTCCCAAGAGCCAACCCAAACTGGCATCGTTTTAAGTTCAACGGTCTTTGTTCTAAAAGGCATTTTATAAGGCAAGCTCATTGTATAATTACAGACTTTCCTGCGCCTCCAAGGCCTCGACGCGTCGCACACACAATCTTTCGCTGCCTCTCAGAAGGCACCTGAAATTGATGTCGCCCCAAATCAGCACAACTTCCATTCAAAAGAGATGCGTTTCAGCCATTCCCCAGGCTTACACAATCCACTTTGCATAAAGAGGCTGGGAAAATGGAACACATTAGCTATGTGGTGCCTCTCCAATACCGGTTTCCCCTCCCCACGCAGGAGCAAGAGCGAGGAAGATGGTTGGTCTGGAAAGAAAAGGGCCTCTCCTCGGCGACGGAGGGAACGGATTTGAAGCCCTTCTACAATGCCTCCATCCTCTCCTCGCCCCAATTGGTGGAATACACCCCCCCCGCC
>QLTV01003388.1:1758880-1769325 GCA_003457575.1 Thermophis baileyi | reverse complement strand
AACGCCGTTCCAGCCGCAGGCAGGCTCCATTTTAGCTTCCCGCAATTTCTTTTCATTCACGCCAGTAAACCCCATCCAAGTTTTGGATGCCTCTTTCCAAAGCAACGCTAAGCCGGTTACCTGCTCAGGTCCCTGAGGTCGGCCAGGCGGCAGGTCGGTGCTGAGACAAGCGATGCGGCAGCTGCTGAAAGCTGGTTGGCGGAGGAGGCGCGCTTATCCGACTGCTAGTAGGCACGCAGGTCTCTCGGCTAATTTGCCTCTTTCGTTCCCGGTGCTTTGGCGCACACTGAGCTCTCTCCGCTCTCCGTTTCTTTCTCACTGTCTCCCTCTAGCTCCCGGCGCCTATTTAAACAGCCACCACCTCCGGTGGCCACGCCACATGGGCTGACAGTTTGCTTTTTTGCTTCAGTCCAATGAGAGCCGGCGATGGGCCTCCCGGAGCAGATCCTGGGGCGATGCCAGGCCCTGGCTCACGGGAGCTTCTCGCGATCACCGATGGGGAGGAAGGGAAGCAAAGAGCAGCGCCCAGAAGAACACGCGTCGTCGTCGTCCTCCATACCCTAGGCACCATCCGAGGCCTCTCGAAGCCCTGGCCCTACAAAATGTCGGCGAAGTGGGGGGGGGGGGGAAGGACACAAAAAACGTCACTGCTTGGATTTTAGTCCGAAAAGAGGAAACGATTATTTGAGACCCGTGATAGTTATGGATGGATTTTGTTTAGATATCCGTTTTTCCCTCGGGAGCGCAAGGCAGTCTGCTTCCTTCCCTCGATTTGCGGGGCAGGGAAGGCTAAAAAAAAAGCCGGGCTGGCCGTGAAGTCACTGGGAGAGTTTTGTGGATGTTGAAGTGTGTGTGTGTTTAAACGCTAACCACTACACCAGAATGTTCGCCATCCTCTAAGAGTCTTTGCAACCGCATTTACTTCACCCTCACACATACCTTCCCCCCACCCCACGAAACTTTTGCCACTCTAACGTGGAAATGGAGAATAAAGCTACGAGCCCCCCAAAGAGTCGCGCCTTTTTCTTCCCGGCCCACTTCGAGGAGACTGCGTGATGTTTTCTCGAGAGCCACCTGGTTCCGGCGGCTGCAATGGGGTGACGGCGGAAAGGGAAGCCCGCTTGCTGTCTAGGAGGCGGCTTGCTCATAGGCGGCTGGCCTGCTCGTGTGAGAATTGTGGTGCGGGATGCACTTGAATTCATTTCCCCCAGCCTCAAGGGAAAGATGGGCGGGTGGGAGATATAACCTTGTTTTAGGAATCACGGAGTAGCTGCGTGTATACATAGTCTACTGAAGCCTGAGAGAGAGAGCATAATGAATTCCTTTTCCCAGCCAGTCTCCTCTTCGGCAAAGGAAAAAAAATTAATTAGGCAAGTTTATCCCTTTAGACTTTAGGCCCAGCACTTTGCTAGACGAGTCTAATTGGCCGCAGGGCCGGCGCTCTTCCCTGAGGAAACGGCTGGTGTCCTAGGAGATCAACGCCAGTCGGCTGCTTGTCTTGCTACACTCTGACCGAGTTCTTTCTCTAAAACCCGGCTAAAATGAAATACACAAAAGAACACATTTCTTTCGGGGCCCTGGGTCATTGATAGGAGTGCCCAATCAGAAAGCCGAGAGATGTAGGCGTGGTTGCTCTTCCACCAATCCCAGAGGCTGTGTGGGTGTTGCTAGGAGATAGGGTGATATGGTGACTGTATTTAGGGGGACGGGTCTGTTTAGGAAATGAAGCTGTTGGTGATGCAAGAAGAGCTTGTGAATTGTGGCTTATTTCAGGTCATTCACCTCAGAAGAGTACGAGCTTTCCGGGTTACTACCGTTCAGTCTTTCAAGTGGACTCCAGATCGCTTCACTCCGACTCCAGGGATTTTATTCCTGCTGCATGGAAGAATATAGGCCCAAGAAACGGTTAAATGTCCTTAAATAGTGCCCGACTATTCTTACATTTTTTATCTTTCTAGATTTGCTTCACAGGATCCTCTGACTAGGATTAAGAACTTGTACTATCTTGTTGGCTGCCTTTGTATTCTGCTGGTTATCTTTTTAAGTGTGGCTTTCTCCATCTCTTCAGTACGTTTGTGAGCTCCTAACTTATTCATAGATTTGTGCTTGCTTGGCCCAAATGTAATACTCCCCACTCTTTATAAAAGCAACACAGGTTAGAACTGCCCCCCCCAAGCTTAAACTATAATTAAATGTAGCAGTCTTTAAAATGCCACAGAACTCTTTGGGATTGAATTTTACCCAGAGTGTAGTAGAGAGCAGAAAAATGTTCAGTCTGAACTTGACAGGCTGAAGCTGTCACTTTTTGAAAGACGACATTACTTATTGGACACTATATTTTGAACATGAGTGGGGTATAGTAAACTGGGAAAGCAGAGTTCAAATCCCTATTTATGAATTGTTTAAGATTTTTGCCTGTATCTCAGAGTTCCTCAGTCTGGTGGCCTTCTGGCGCATTGAAATATAATTCCCACCATTCCCAACCAGCATGGACATCATGCTATGTTAGGCGTGCTATGCATTATGCTGTTATGAAGACTCACTTCTGTTTCTATGAATTCTCTGCAGTAGTTTTTTAAAGCATGAGTTTGTACATTTTTATCTAAAATCATATAACATTGCAATTTCAAGGAATCCATTGTTTCTTTTTATAATGCATTACTGCTAATTGAATGTATTATTAAAATATATTAAAATAATAACCCTTGCTCCTGTCATGTTTCAATTTCCTTTCCCCAAGTGATTCTATTAAACCATTTTATTCCTATTTTCTTGCAGAAACAAACATTTAGATTTTAGGTTTCAAAAGATCTGGAGAGTCTCTAGTGCAGTTTTCCTCAGCCTAGTTTTCCTCCAGATACATTGGACGATCATCCCAACAGCATGAGACTGTCCCACTGTGATGACATTCTTGAGCTATAGGCACTTTGAATGGTTAATTATATCTTGTTTATAGTTAATACTTTTTATTATTTTAATTAAGTAATTAGTATTTATTGCAAGACTGTTGGATCTGTGATTATATCTCTGATGCTATCAGACTCTGAGTAGCCTTTCCAGAGTTTCCAGACTGATGCTTCTATTAATGCCCTTGGCCAGTGTTTCTTAAAGTGTGATCCTAGGACCTCTAAAAGTCCCCCAAGACACACACGTCTTCAATTTTTATTTTATAATAATAAATTATCACATTTTAAATAACACATATTCCTCACAGAGGGGTTTTGTGCCAGGCTATGTTGAAAAAGAATACATAAAAATCCCATCAAACAATCGCAGTTGTGAGAAGTAGTAGCAAATGTATCAATTTTAAGTGGAAAGGAGGCCTGAGAACAAGAGGAAACACTGCCCTAGGCCAAGAATCCTTCATCTGAGGCTTCAGAGTTTCCAACAGCCTCATACACATTAAAACATAACCCTCAGAACCCTTGTAATTTTTAAGCCTTGAAAGCATGGCTATTAAATACATAGGAACAATAACACAAACACTCTAATGTTTATGATGTTTCAATAAAAGTTAAGTATTTGTTTCCTTTGAAGTGCAGCCCTTGGCATGCCACTCAAAAACCATGTGGCCTGTGTCAGAAAACACTATATATAATTAGTCTGTGGAATGTGGAGATGTACAAACCCAGTAAATACCAATAGTATATGTGTTGTCCTATGACACAAAACCTTTATAACACATTTTCTGGACGTAGTGGTCAAATAAGGAGAGCTACCGAGTGCAGATGGCTGAAAATATGTGAAATCAAATACTGGGAAGAGACCATGTTCACAACTATTGTGTAATGATGGAGGAACAATTGTCCATCATTGTGTAGATAGGTGCTGTCAAGTGAACCTTAGCAATTATGGTTATGAGCAACCATGGTTAAAGTAAATACAGTATTTTGGGTAGACTTTTATATTTTATTCAATGCAGAAAAAGAAAAATGAGCATTTTTGATATGCAATAATATGAGATTAGTGATATCAATGCAGCTGACAGACTAATATTTAAACTATTTTATATCTTAATAAAAACAAAGGATCTCAGCATACTTTACAAAGAAAATTTAACAGTTCAGTGAAATCTCAGTCCTTTATATTGTAATTGCGGATTTTTGTTATTCGTTGAGATTTTTGGGGTTTGTTGGATTGAATGTAAGGTGATTTCTTTGGTTTTAGCCTTGATTGAACATCAAACTTTGTCCCCTTGACAGCCAATGGATCTACTTGTGCTTTTCTTGGAGATTCTTCAAGTCTTTTGGGTTCATTGATACTCTGGCATTTTTCTACAAATCAGAAAAGATAAAGGAAATTAATAGCATTTTCACACAATGCCGAAACAAGTACCGTAATAGAGACCTAAATTGAGAAAAGAGCATTTTTTCACTCCCATTTGTCATTGCCAGCTTTGAAGACAGCTGGTGGCATTAAGTTTGGCTTTAGATTAAGTCAAATTAGCATTGTGTATGGACACAATCTTTAGATAGAGACAATGCATTATCTCTCTCTGTCTCTCCCTCCCTCCCTCCCTCCCTCCCTCCCTCCCTCTTTCATTCTCACAGAACTAGTAAGGGAGAATATGGCTGCTTCGTTTACTCATTAATATTTCAGGCTATTTTCATATGACTGGAACCAAGCTATTATTCCATTCAATAAAAATACATAGATTAGACCCAATAAATTACAAACCTATTAGTTTACTCAATGCAATAAGTAGACCATACGCCAGGTTTCTATATTCAAACGACTGGATTGTGTTCAAAGCAATGTTATTCCTGAAGAGCAGGCTGGTTTTAGAGGGCAACATCAAGCTCTCGACTATGGTCTTGTCCTTCACCATTTGGCTGAAAAATACTCTGCTTCTCCCCCATTCCCCACCGCTGCCCAACGTTCCCTGTTTTGCAACCTTAGTTGCAAAAGTCTGCTCTTGAATTTATTCCAAGGGATAGAGAAACTGTGGAAAGATTAAGGCGATACACCATTGGCAAAAAGCTGCTTCTACTTATCCAGTCTCTCTAACTCTTCTCTGAGAGTTCGATGTTCTTATATTTTATCTTTTTTTAAATTATAACTTAAGGTCGTGGATATTCCTAATACTCCCGCCTTCTATTTTGTCCACAATAACAACCCTATGAAGTAGGTTGGGTTGAGAAAGTGGCCCAAGTCACCCAGCTACCTTACACGTCCATCTTTCTGAAGCTGTTCCAACTTACAGAGGTTAAAGGAAGGTTACATATTAGCACTCTGACTTTTTAACTTCTATATAAATCAAATCCTTCAGGCACTTATGGTCCCTGCTCACCACCCTCCCCTCATAGTAGAATGAGCGATTCTGGCACTTTTATGACATTGTAGTCATCATGTCATGTTCTCAGACAGGAATGAAAAAGGCACCGGCCTTTTTGTATTTAGATATCCTCAATTAACAATGACAACTGGAACTAAACTGCAGTTGTAAAGCAACATGGTTGTAAAGCTCGACATCATCTGACCACATGGCTTAGCAATGGCAGTTCTGGCCCTTCCAATTGCCTTCATTAAACAAATCTCATGATGTCATTAAGCGTGATGTCATGTGATCATCATTTATAACCACCTGCCGGCTTCCCCACTGACTTTTCTTCTCAAAAGCCAGCAGTGATGGTCACAAATAATGATCCTTTGACTGTGGGATGCTGCAGTGTTGTAACTGTGAGCCAGTTACAAAGCACCCAGATTGCAATCATATGACAAAGGGGATGCTGCAATGGCCGCAAACTACGAGGACTGATTCTAAGTATCACTTGTTCATCACTGTTGTAAATTTGAACAATTGCTCAATGAATGGCCATTAAAATCCATAAATAGGAAATTAATGGGACTCCCATTAAATGGTTATATATAGGTAGTCCTCGACTTACAACCATTCTTTTAGTGACCGTTTGAAGTGACAACGGCACTGAAAAAAGTGACTTATGACAGTTTTCTCACATTTATGATCATGACAGCCTCCCCATTGTGATATGATCAAAATTCAGATGCTTGACAACTGACTCACATTTATGACGCTTGCAGTGTCCCAGGGTCATGTGATCACCGTTTGCGACCTTCTGAGAAGCAAAGTCAACAGGGAAGCCAGATTCACTTAACAATCGTGTTACTAACTTCACAACTTCAGTGACTCACTTAACAACCGTGTCAAGAAAGGTCATAAAATGGGGGCAAAAATAACAACTGTCTTGCTTAGTAACAGAAATTTTGGGCTCTATTGTGGTTATCAGTTCAGGACTCCCTGTACACCAAAAGCCTTGAAATGTTGTACCGCACCTCTTTATCTTGGAGTGCAGATCTCAGTGTAGTTTCACGCCCATTATCAGAGTTTCATTCAAAGGGACATTATATCCCTGTGGACAGTATGGTTCTCTTACTGTTCCTCAGGTTTCTTTTAATATATATTTTTATTAAAACCTTTAAACCAGAAGATAAATGGTAACCCAGATAGAAAGAAAGGAAGAAAAAAGTGCATAAAAGAAAAAGAACAAGGTGTAAGAAAAGAAAAAAGATTAAGGATTTTTATTAATTTTTATTAAAACTTTTAAACCAGAAGATAAAAGCTAACATGAATTACTATTATAAAGCAAGGAAGATAAAAGAAAAATAAAAGCAAAAGCAAAAGGTACAAGAAAAGGAAAAAAGTTAAGAGATTCCTCAGTTTCTTCTTGCTACTGAAATCTTTTTTTCTCCATTTGAATACTCTAGAAGCTATTCAAATTAAGTTTATTAGAGCCATTCTCGTAATTCCAAAATGTATTAAGAATGCTATCTTATATTTGGAGATGAGTTTGACTTCTGTAGATATTAGAGCTTGGTCCTACTCATCCATTTTTCGTTAAAATTGGCAGGAGGAATGGATTGTGAAGATGGCAAAATTAGCAAAAATGGCAAAACTGACCTCTTTGATCAGGGATAAAACAGTAAGTACTTTTATAAAAGACTGGAAAACTTTTTGCTAAAAATGGAAAAAAAGGTGAAATTATTTCTGGACATGACTGAAAAAGGACTGAATAAAGGGGCTAAAGGGACTATTTTAATATGAAAGAGGGAACAGGGATAAGGAGTTTGTAACTGCTGTAAAGAAGGATGGAAATCGTTTTGTTTTTTTTTGTTTAACTGTATTGTTTTCTGTACTTTTTTCTCTCTTTTCTTTTTATATTTCTATATTTGCTTTTGAACTATGTAAAATTCTAAATAAAAATTATATTAATTCTCCATTGATTTGGTCCCTTAGGACTGTTTTAAATTAATATGACTTCAGAAGGCTATTGACAAAATCCATTCATTAGGTTTCACAATATACAACCTAAGCTCATGAGGCTTTGAAAATGCCAGAAGGGCTCTCCAGCAACAGATCTGTGACACTGAGTTCGCTTCCTCCCGCGCCGCGTGGTTGCACCTCGTGGGCGCGTGCATTTTGCACGCGCATGTGCAGTGCCAAAAAATCCAAAAAAAATAAAAAAAAAAACCGAAAACAAGAAGGAAACGCAGGCGCAGGGCAGGAAACTCAGCTTCTGCACAAGCGAAAAAAAAAAAAAAACCCAGAAAAAAATTCAAAAAAAAAATTCAAAAAAATAAATAATCCCCCCCCCCAAAAAGCCGAAAACAAGATGGTGACGCATGCGCAGTGCTGGAAACTCGGCTTCTGCGCATGCGCAGAAGAAAAAAAACCTGAAAAAAAAGAGATGGCGGCATCCACAGACCGGCACCGACAGAACCGGTTCCGTGACGTCACCAGCGGGTCGCTACCAGTTCGGGCGAACCAATCCGAACTGGGAGGAACCCACCTCTGATACAATCATACACAGATATGCATATAAAATCATTCAAAGTCCTTAGATATCGTTCAATCTATTTTTTATGAGCACTCTTTCACATGGAAACTTTAATCTGTACATAACTGGTACGGTATGGTTCTATGGGAGCTGAGAATCTGCGTTTCCTGATTTCTTACTGGCTTAAACTCATTTTCCAATAGTTCACTGGACCATTAATTTTCCTTGATGTCTTTTCATCAAGATGGAAGTAAAAAACTCAGCTATGCTATTGTGGCCTTGCTATTTATTCTTTGTTGCTCTGAGGCCAATAAATTTTTTAAAGCTGAAATCTGTGAAAAAAATATTTGATGTTGCATAGCAGATGGATTTTGTGCTACAGCCAACTCTCAGTGGTGGGTTCAAATTTGATTTATATCTGTAAACTATTAAGGTTTCTTTGCTTGGCATAACAGAACCTTTGCTTTGGCTCATTTCAATGCCTTATTCTCAGCAGTACAAAATGGGAAATACAGTAGAAGATGCCCTTCTGGAAATCCTATTTCATGTATTTTTCCACTGCTTTTTCTACAGCAATGTATGTGCAGACATGCTTTTGCTGCCTCCTAACAAAAAGCCAAATCTGTTATGAGTGAGAGACATTTTGTTTCCTAATCACAGACTGGAATGCTACCATCACCAGCGTTGTTCTATGTCAGTGGTTCTCAACCTTCCTAATGCCGCGACCCCCGCCCCGCCGCGACCCCCTCCCCGCCCCCTCCTCGCGTGTGCGGTGTCTCGGTTCCTAAGACCATCGGAAATATGTGTTTTCCTATGGTCTTAGGCGACCCCTGTGAAAGGGTCGTTCGACCCCCAAAGGGGTCGCGACCCACAGGTTGAGAACCGCTGTTCTATGTGCATCAGCAGCGATTTTCATCAGAAGGCACAAAATGTCCTAATCCTGGAGTGATGACACCATGACATAGTTCTTTTCTATTTTATAATATTTTCATTTCATTTCATGTCATTAATTTATTTCTATTATATCTTTATGTTTTGTATTATATTATGGCTTTATATATTTTATTCAGTTGTTTCTTTTCTCCATTTTTTAAATCTTAACTTTAATACAGCTGTTACCCTGCTTCCGTGTTTTTACATTGCTGACAAATGATCACAATTAAATAAAATGGACTTTGAAATTCACATACGAGCAGGTTCATATGTGTTGAGAGCTCATCTGACATTTAGCACCAGCTCCATCTGTGCCCATTCATGATCCCTGACAATAAAATTAACTTTAATCACATTGCATTTCCCTGAACCACAGAATATAAATGATGAATTGTTACAATCCATTCTGTTACTACTGTTCCTATAATCCAGATAACTCTCTCTTATATTTACTTGTGCTGATTTTACTGGCAGGAACTGTTAAGTACAGAAATCACATCAGAATAAGTTAATATTTGTACTTCTCTTGGGAGATGAGAATCTTACATAACAGAGAACAAAACTGCATGCATAGAGTCCAAAAGGAGTACGCATCTCTACTGGTTAATATTCTACCCAGCCCTCTCATTGTCTGGTCCTTTACCCACAGGATAGGGAAAAAAGTGTTGAAATTTTGACCCATAGAGAAGATTACATATGACCCAATAAAATTGAGCCAATAATAATGAACAATTATAAAAGTGTACCAGTTTTCATCATCCGGGTTTAAATATTGCAGCAAAATATGTATTGCAATTATGACTGTCTCTTATTTTTCAATCCTTTTGCATCTTTTTATAATTCCCCAAGGCTTGGAACTCTAAAAATAAAACCCTAGCACAGTTATAGTAATTTAATTATTATTGTTTCATTTGGTCTTTATATTGATGATATCTGTTTAATTATGTTTGTCAACTAAGTAGCTGTCTTAAGAGTTAACATAAATCTATATTCCAACAAGTAAGTCAAGTCAGTCTGGGAAGCAGGTAATTTAATTTATAGGAATGATGGTGCAAATATTCTAGGGCACATTATGTACACAATTATGTACATAAAGAACAAATGTCTAGCTTAAATCTACTCCTCACAATGGAGTTATGTTTTATTTGCTTTTCCATTTGTCTTTAGTGTAAATCAATCTTTTTCTTGTTTTTGATATCTCTTGCAAGCCACAACTCATTTTGAGCTTTAATTTTTCTAACACAGTTCTTCAGTGTCTATATTCTTCTGTGATATGCTTGTCCTTCCATTTCCTGTACCTGAAACACTTTTCTTTTAGCATTTTAGAGGGCTACTCTCGAGTCTCTTTAGATTTTCTCATGTATATTTCTAGTAGGAATTGTCTGTGATTGCACATGCAGTATCTTTTTTGTATACCAAGCAGGGGTAAAATGCTACCGGTTCGGACCGGTTCTGGCATCCGGGTAGGGAAAATTTTGATTGGTTCGGAGAACCGGTAGGGAAAATTTGATTAGCCCCGCCCACCTGCCCTCCCCCTCCTCTCACATCTCCTATATTCTGTTGTTTATTAGCTCAGCTGATTCGCGAGGCAGAGTGGAGCTGAGCTAAGAAACAGCAAATGAGATAGAATAATAAACTGACACTTTTTGCGGCTTTTTTCCTCCCCCCCCCCAAGCAGGGAAAGGAAGACTAGCTTTAATGAGATGTCTGGGCGTT
>QLTV01003388.1:1747072-1758793 GCA_003457575.1 Thermophis baileyi | reverse complement strand
AAGTTTGTGTTCTGTTTTGTCACAGACAGGACTTTGTTGGCAATTCAAGTTAACATTGATATTCTTGAATTGTGAGCTCTTAGGAAAGTATCTCCTCCTTGTGTGTTGCAAACAGCCATTTACAGTGGGGAAAACAGGACAAAGCAGAGTGGGGAAAATATTTTCCTTTGCTATATTTCCAGTCTGAATTAGACCATGCAGGGTCCCTACAGGAGAGCCCTTTTAAGGATTATGTATTAATAGAAAAGCAACTAACTTAGCTCTGATCCTAAACTGTTGCACATAAAAAACAGGGGAGCTCTGATCAACTATCACAGCCACATTTTGGATCTGAGTGGAGGGCCTGGGAAAGGTGCCAGAATAACAGAATAACACTTAGAAGGGACTTTGGAGGGGACCTTATACCATTTCAGAGAAATGGCTGTCCAGTCTTTTCTTAAAAACCTCCAGTGATCAAGCACCCAGAACTTCTGGAGACAAGCAGTTCCACTGGTTAATTGTTCTCACTGTCAGGAAGTTTCTCCTTAGTTTTAGGTTGCTTCTCTCTTTGAAAGTACATCTATAGTATGTAGATAATAAAGTCGAAAAAAGGTGAACAACATTTTTACAGAACTATAGATACGTTGAGGCTGAGTGTGACAAGGAATGGCTGGGAAGGGAGGGGCCAGGCGAGGCACCCCTTGACGTGAGTGACATTGAGTTGGCCACGCCCACCCGGTCACATGACCACCAAGCTACGCCCACAGAACCGGTAGAGAAATTTTTTAGATTTCACCACTGATACCAAGGCCAAATTGCCTCCCTATTCTAGTTGTTCTTTTACTTTCAACTTTAAGCATTCTAGATCCCTACAGTTAGCATGACTTCCTTTTGTGTGTATGTGTGTGTGTTGTATCAGCAAGATTTTGGAAGTCACCATAAAATCTCTGATTGGAGCATAAAGCAGGACCATTGCAGTATTGATTGATTTGGATTCACTCAACCAGTATAGGATTCAAACAATTCAATCTATCAATTTTTCAGAAGTATCTAATCATTAATTTTGAAGAACTTTAAACTATCTAACCAACAACTTGGAGAGTCCACTTTTGCTCTTAACAAGATTAACTGAAGCCCACTTTGGACTATGTTGGCTTGTTTCTTTTAGTTTCTGTCCATTTTTATTTTTTTTTTGACACTCTTCCCATCTTTGATCTTCATTTTTGCCTATCACTGTATTTTTCCCCCTTATTTTAATATTTTCATGGAGTAGGGGCTTATGATGTTCTGACGAGTTTGAGAGATATCGGGTAGTAGTGTATAATACCAGAAGGATCATGCATGCCAGACAGGTCTTAGTGGAAAAGCCAGATTAAGTATATCCATCAACCTATTTAATATAGTGAGAAAACAGAAAACGAATTCTATACTGGATCGGTCATCACCCAGGTCAACAAGGAGTACCTGGGCATCTGTTGACCAGTGAGCAATGGGACTCAGAAACTATGGCTAGGCAACCAGGCCTAACTCTGTAGGATTACTAAAGAACAACAACCACAGACAAACTTTACTGTGTTGGGGTTAGGGACATTTTGGCCTGCTATTATAAATTGGAACCAACAAAGCAAGGCTACGTAAAATGAATGTTTGAACTATGGAAAAGCATTTATCCAGACTCAAATGTCACTGAACAACAATTAGAAGATCAAAGGAGATTCATTACCAGAAATAAAATATTCAGGGATGCAGAACTGGGGGGGGGGGGACAAAAAAAAAATGTGAAAAAGAAAATATTCAGGGGTGCAGAACTGGGGGGGGGGGGACACAGAAAAATTGTGAAAATAGAAGACCCCCAAACAATAGCAGAATAGTAGACGGAACTCAGATAACAACAATTGGAAATATAGAGGAAATAGCTGATATGAACTACAGAAATGGTAATTTAGAAGAAGTAATAATAATAGAACCAGGAGAGGCAAGCACTGAAACAATCTATGAACTGACCTCCTGAGAAGAAGAATTAAAAAATAAAATAGTGGCATATGAAGAATTACCAATAGAAAGATGAAGACTGGCAGCATTGAAACTGGTGTCTCCAAAATATCTGTCACCTATCCTGAGGGATGTGAATAAGGCACTTGCAAGAATTAAAGCAACGTTTATCAAACAGTCCAATTAGCTTGCCTGTAGTACAGCAGTAGTGATTACAAAACGTAGAAAACAAAAATGAAAATTATATTCAATCCCAAACTGGAAGATCATATTGGAGGCCAAGAAAAAGAAATTAAGATCAGATGCAAGTAATTTAAAGAACACGAAAGAACAAAAATTGAAGAATGTAAGGATCAAGATGAGCCTTATTAAAAAATATTGGCTTAGCGCCAGAAAAATTGAAGCTTTGGAAATCATTAAGGAAAAAAATAACAGCAATAGCTACGAAAATTGAATGCTATGAGGCCTGAATAATCTAATTTAAGAAAAATCAGTATTTCAATCAGACCAGAGGAGATTCTACAAAATATACCGTAAATGGCAATAGAAATTCTGAAAATGGAAAACAAACGAAAAAATAAACAATACAGTTTTGGAAAGATCTATCGGAAACTCAAAAAGACTATAATAAAAACGTTGGATTGGTATAAGAATTTGAAGACAAGTTTAGTAAAAATCAAATTGAAGGTAATAACAGAAATGGTTATAAATTAAGTGAAATGGATTAAAAACTGAACAGCTGGAAATTATCAGTTGTATGGCTTTTGGCTTAAATATTTGAGTATCTTACATTCAGTTATAGCTGAATGATTTAATGAAAATTTGCATAAAAGACATCAGCGACTGGCAAAACTTATCTGATTTAAAATGACCAAGCAAAAGGGACACGAGGAAACTATTGTTTGTCTACAATATTTAAATTACTCATAAGCATTATCATGGACCATATCCAAGATTGTTTAGAAGAAAATAACATCCTCCCAGTAGAACAAAAAGAAATAAAAGAAAAAGCAGAAGTACAAAAGATCAACTTCTGATTGATAAAATGATTTTGGAGAATTGCAAAAGGCAAAACAACAATTTACATATTGTCTGGATTCACTACGACATCCAAATTTTGGGGGAAGAACTCAGTGCCTATGAAGGCCAATACTAGCAAAAGAGCTGGCAGCTGTGATTTCAAATGTATATAATAATGATTGTGTGACTAAACATTTAACAACATTAAACAACACCTGCCTATCCCAGGTCCTTGGGAAGCACTCAATAAATGGTCAAAAATGCCAAATCCAGTCTAAACATCTGGCTAACTATGTGACAAATCTGTGAACTTCACATGGAATATTTTTGGATACAGCTTTAGTGCTATCTTGAAAAAGCATTAGACTTTTTTCAAAAAATATTCAAAAATAGTCTGGTTAACAAGCCACAAGTGTGAGACAGGGAGGGAGCTCCCTCTGGAAGATTGGGAGAATTCCTTCCTACTCTATCCCACAAGCCCACTCCACAACTGCAATTTGTCTGGAAACTCCAGCCAATTGGAGTCACAAATTTGATGACATGGAACATGTCATTTTAGGCTGCCTCTTCCATTCACTTTGCTACATTCTACATTGCCTATATGCAGGACCTGAAAGCAAGATAACAGGGTAAACACTATTCCCAAAGCAGATTACCTAATGCCAAGCCCTCCATAGTAGGTATATGAGATAGATGAATACCAAGCTTCAACATAAATCTTCTCAAAATCCATCTGTAGATGGTATCAAATACCTAGCCCAAAATGTTGTTCTATGGCATGAAATTGTGGATATTTGCAGTATTAAAGGCAGCAGTTTTATTTTAGATAGATGTATCCAGGATTAGGAATTAGTGTTTCTGTAAAATTGCCAGATGAGTTTCACCAGTTGAGAACATGAAACATTAGGAAAGTTGCTGTAACATTTACATGTGCAAACAGTCTTTGTTTTATCAAAAGGTTCTTGACCTGTGGTATCTCTTCTATGCTCAGTTCACAAAATCTTTGATGCAATAGATGAATTTCTACGTAGCATCCCTGGAGCTCCATATTACCCTCCCCTTGCTACCACATGGCTGTCAGCATACGTAAGTATTACGAAACTACTGTTAAATGGGAACACAGTGTTAATCTGTAATTTCATGATATATTTTATATTTCCAAAAACTTTCTAAAAACTTTTGCAATAGTAACTAATGAATTATAGTCTTGGAGCTATTATAATCATCTGCAGAGAAATTGTCTAATTTGAAGAAATCTGATAAATTCATGCAATAAGCATTAATGACCATAGAGTGATCAGTAAAAAAAAGAGACAAAGAGACAAAGTGAGGAAGAGTTTTATGTCTAATATTGGAGAGATAAATGCTTAGTTGGTTCATATGGGCAAAAAAGAAAATATTGGTCAACTGGTGAAATAAGAAATGATTTTAAATGGGATAAAAAAGAAAACAAGCTATTAAATATTAAATATTAAAATAATTAAGTTCTTTGGAAAAAGAATTAAAACAGGTTGGGTAGTATTTTCTACACATATAGTAAATATATTTGTGTGTGTGGGTTGTGGAATATGTATGCATCCATGCCAACTCGTTTTTCCGGGGGGGGGGGAGACAAAAAGTATCAAATCATTCCATCAAATCATAGCAGTACTACTCTACAAAGCTTTGGTAAGACCATACTTAAAATACTGCATCCAGTTTTGCTCACCCCAGTACAAAAAAGATGTTGAGACTTTGGAAAAAGTTCAGAGAAGAGCAACATAAACGATTACGGGTCTAGAAGCTAAAACATACAAAAAATGACTGCAGAAACTGGGTATACCTAGTCTAGTGAAAAGAGGGACCAGAGTGACATGATAGCAGTCTTCCAATACTTAAAGGGCTGCCTCAAGGAAGAGCGGGGCAACTTATTTACCAAAGCACCTGTGGGCAGGACAAGAAGCAATGGATAGAAACTAACCAAGGAGAGAAGTAACCTAGAACTAAGGAAGTGAGAACAATTAACCAGTGGAACAAATTGTCTTCGGAAGTTGTGGGTGCCCTATTGCTGGAGGCTTTTAAGAAGAGACTGGATAGCCATTTATCAGAAATTGTATAGGTCTCCTGCAAGAGCAGGGGGTTGAACTAGATGACCTCCAAGGCCCCTTCAAACTCTGTTACTGTTATTCCAAGATTACTAGTAAGATTCTACTTAAAATTAATTAACAAGTCAGTTTCCATTTCCCTCATAATCTTTTCAGCTGTTAATAGGTTCTGAGAGTTTCCTTTAGTAGTATTGGGGTGGCAGGGGGCTGCAACTTTAATGTGTACACTATAAATCACCTTATGTGCAAATCTCACAGGGTTGTTTTGGGGGGAACCTGGGAGGATAGAGCATTACGTATACCAACTTGAGTTCCATAAAAAAAATCTAAACTAAGTAAATAAATAATCTGTTATTGAATCTTATAAAATTGAATCTTACAACAAATCTTAGAATGCATTGACTGAAATTATTTTAAATCTCTAAAAAGCAAAACTTGAATCATAACCACAAAAAACAATATTGTATTTCCACCTATGAATATTTTATTAAAACTAAAATTATAACAGTAAAATAATTTTACTTACTGAAATGTAAATAAAATTAGTGAAAACAGCAGATGCTAAGTAAAAGCGGTAATATACAGTATTTATATTCAGCTACAATATGGAGTATCTACTTCTGAATAGTGAAAAGAGTAGTTACCAGACTTTCAACTTTAAAGAACATTTTGTCACATGTTCTTATCACTTAGGAACACCAGACTTGGATTTTTATACAGCGGAAAGGAGATGGGATGTAATCAGTTTAAGTGTAGGAAAGCATACCAAAAGAGCACCCAAGAATACAACTAACACTTCCTTACACTTGGATATTGTGGAATGTCCAAGGAATACACGGGGGAAACTATTAGAGACAAGTATGCTATCTTCCAGAAAGTTCCACAGAATATTATTTGATCTATGTGTAGATACTACAGATTCTGATCTAACTGTAGCCAATGATTAATTGAGCACACAAATGTGTTTTGCACTCAGTGAAACACTGAATTCAAAGGTGGTGAATATATAAAGGAAATGAAGAAAAAGCAATGGAGTCTGCCATAAGTAAAATAGAGAAATGTAGGGTTCAAGAAGCCATTGTGCTATATTTGAATTATATTACTGAAATTAAATAACCACGGCTTTATACATTATACATACCTTGATCAATGTTTTTGGGGCTGAGAACTGAAGGACTTGATCCCATCTCTAACATTTGCCAAATTTCCTCCAAGGAACTAGGCGCACTAGATGATAACAGACTTTGCTGGGATAGGCTTGGACTTTTTCTGAGCTGTTGAGGCTGCTGAAAGACAGGGGCTTTAGATACTGAGGGATCTGCAGTGCAGTTTCTTGTACATGAGTCTGATCCAATCTGTGGAAATGACCAATGTCCGAGATCAATGTCATGTGGAAATAGATGAAAAATATTAAAAAATAAAAAGTGGAATAAAAATTTAAGTAAAAATTTAAGAAAATGGAGCAGAACACAGTTTGTAGAAATCAGTGCTGTGATTTCCAAATTATGTGGTCTTTTCACTGCAGAAGCTTCTTGCCCAGTCTACTTCTGCATTATTCTCAAAGCTCTCAGCAATAATTTGGCAATGCAATTTGAGTGAATCACCTTCGTATGAGCCTTAGTTTCAGTTTCTCTATATTCTGCTACATATATACAGCACTACACCAAGAAACACACACAGAGATTAGGGCAGAGGAATGAACAAACATGATAGCTGTAATGTTATTTTTTTCTTCAAACTCATGAAAACTTTGAAACAGCAAAAGAAAAGGGGAGAAAAATCTGATAAACCAACTAATCCATGGACAATCAAATGAATCTGGAAGTCTGGAGTGAGCTAGTGAATTAGAATGGAAGTGAGGATAGAAGTGAGGATGAATTAAAAAAATTGACTGTTTGCAAAAAAAAAGAATTGAAGAATATTAGAAAAAAAAAAAGAAAAAGAAGAAAAAGAAAAAGAAAAAGAAAAAGAAAAAGAAAAAGAAAAGGGAGCGCCATCACATATGGAGCCTCTAAAAATAAGAATCAGTTGGTTGGCAGTGAGGTGTAATTTAATGATAATGAATATGTACATATATCTGTCTCTCTGGTCTCAAATTTGTCCAATCACTGCAATATAGGTAATAAATCACATTCTGATCTGAGGCAGATCTGTTAATCCCTGAATAAAATCCTCCCTATCCCTCCTCTCTCCATCAAAATGTATTTCTTGAGGAAGCATTATAAGTTTAAAAAACTGCTTTTCTGTCTTTGGTACATGTCAACATCAAATGTACTGTGCTTCTGAACTAAAGAGATCTCTGTAGAAAAATATGAATCAGGGATAGGGCCAGTTTGCCACCTTTGTTCTGCCTAGATAATTAAATACCTTTCCAAATTGGCTCATTTTGTATTGGGTAGGAGTTGTGTGTACAAATCAGAGTCCATATCTAGTCAGGACTCACGTTGCACTTCCCATGTAACTGATATTAATTTTTTTGCCATAAGTGACAATAATTGTGGGAAAAATATCACATGGTTAGGAAATTACTTGCTATCAGTTCCAATTAGTAAGGGCATGAAAAATGGATCAGCAGATTGAATTGAAATTAGGATAACATTACAATGAATTAATAAAAGCTTTAATGCAATTTAATGTTAATTTACCTACTGAATCCTAAGTCCTCATGAATCAACACTATTCTGTCTTACTTATATCTGCACTGAAAGAACTATCTTCTACTAATAGTATGGCCAAAGTAGGGTCTGTAAACACCACTGTACTCGAGTTACTGAGCCACTTGTAAAGTTATAAAGAGCTGTGGTGGAGCAATGGTTAGAATGCAGTACTGCAGGCTAATTCTGCCGACTGCTAGCAGTTTGGCAGTTCGATCCTGACCAGCTCAAGGTTGACTTAGCCTTCCATCCTTCTGAGGTCGGTAAAATGAGGACCTAGATTGTTGGGGGCAATATGCTGACTCTGTAAACTGCTTAGAGAGGGCTGTAAAAGCACTATGAAGCACTATATAAGTCTAAGTGCTATTGCTATATATAACCACTTGAAATAAAGGAAAAATTCTTACCGAAACAAATTTATTTCAAAGAAAATATGCTTCTATTTATGCTACATTGGATGTAATTTAAGGCTATAAAACACCATATGTTTTAAAAGGATTTCTCCTACTTCAGGACAACTGCTTCTGCTTGGGATATTTTCTTTTTTCTTTTAATATGAATGTATTAAATTTCAAAACCATGAATAAAAGTAAACAAACAAGAAAACAAAAAACAGAAAGAGGGGAAAATGAGACAAAATGCAAGGTAAAAGTGTGAAAAAAGGAAAAAAGAAAAGAAAAAGGATGGTTTCCAACTTTCTTTGGTACAGATGTAGATAAAAAAATACGGCCAACTTTTACTCTAAAATTAACAATAATCTAGATTAAATGTACCCCTCTTCTAACAGGATTATGCCACCAATCTTTATGGAAACACAAAAATGACACATTGCTACAATCTCCAAATAAATGGTGAATTGTACCTCAACTGTGTTCTCCATGGAATAGGGATGGAATCTGGATAATTGGACATAGCAAAATCAGAGGTATTTCACAATGCTCTTCAGAGCCTGGCTTTTGCACAGTTTGCATATAATATCACTGCAATCACAATAAAGGATCTAGCATTCCGACAGCAACCTTCTTGTTCTTGGTATAAAATAGTAGGATGAGGTTCTGACATACTGTCTGGAAGAGAACATATTACCTGTTTTGTAAGATGCCATTGCAAATGTTCTAAAGCTAGAAAATGCTGCTTTGCTTCTTGTACAAGTTCTTTGGGATAAAGGGCACTAGGGAATGTGACGTTTTGAGGGTTTTTTGAATCGTTGCAATCCTGAAATCCTACAGAGATGAGAAAACAAAAACGAACCTTTTATGCTATACAGAAATTGAAAGATGAGTCCCAGTACTTTAGCTTTAAAATTAAATTCTTTTACAAGGCATCTATTTTGACCTCAGGTTAGTTATACAATAATGTCATTTTTCATTGTTCTTCATCTCCAGGAAACAAAAAAAAAATATTTATTTCAAGAATCTTCTTATATACATGAGAAGTATATGAAAGAGCTTCTTGCTATTATTGTAACAAGTAGTTGCTACCCTTGACCTTTTAGAGCAGTAATCAAGGTTTTCATAGCCGAGAATAAGAAACAAATACTGAGTCTGTTCATTTTTCATACCATCATGTTCAATGTTGAGAGCAACTGTGCTCTTATTCAGCAGCATTTCATTCTCAAGCTCTGACCAGGGCCTCTTGACCTTGGCAACAAGCCTACAAGTAGTACTTCACTCCATTAGTTTTTTTCAATCTCAAGAGATTGAATTTCTTACGCAAGAATTGAGATTCTTCTCTCCAATGAGCTTACCTTCCTTTGAAGCTTCTCCAAGTTCCGTTCTTAGTCTATTTACCATCTCTAGTAGCTGCTGTTTCTCTTTGCTCAGGCAGCAGATCTTTTTTGCAGCTCCTTTCAGTCTGTCTTGAATCACTTTTCCATGGTTTCTAAAATGTTGATGAGGTCCGTCACCTGCGCCCATACTAAGCAACTGTTGCTTGGGATGAACAGAATCCTCCTGGAGCCATTTTAGAGCCAGTGGATTCTAGAAGCAAAATGAGATAAAGATTATTCCAGAGTAGGAATCCCTTACCTTTTGATGCTGGTAACATATTTCATATTTTGAGAACCTGCTGGAGGTTTTCTGGGTGCTTTTGAAAAACAGTTGCTACGAAGGGCTTGGGTTCCAAATCATCAATTACACAGCACCATTTAACTGAAAGATTATTTGCCACCTGAACTGGACCCTGTCTGTTCCAGATGTCTTCTAAAAATTCTGCTTAGTTTTGTCTTTATTGGCAGAAGATGGGCATGCTTCTAAACAAAGCACTAGACCCGTGGTGGCGAACCTATGGCACGTGTGCCACAGGTGGCACGCAGCACCCTCTCTGTGGGCACGCGAGCCATCGCTCCAGTTCAGCTCCGCTACGCATGCGCGCACACCTCCCTCCGGCCAGCTGGTTGTCGGGTCTCTGCCGCGCATGCACGGGGGCGGGGCACATGTGCGGGGGTGGGGCGCATGCACGGGGGCTGCACGTGCATTGCATTTTGGGGGTTCAGGCGCGCGCGCTCTGGGCACTCGGTCCGGAAAAGGTTAGCCATCACTGCACTAGACTCTAGCAGCCCACTATTATTATTTTCCAAAAAAGCTTATGAAACCGATTTGGTGCTCAGAGCAATACTGGAAATTTTAAAAAATTGCCAGAGGCTGGGACACTGCTTTGAAAAATTCCAACTTCTCAAATTTAAAATCATTATTATTTTAAATGTAATAATGTAGGGAAAGGATTCCAACAGATAGCAAGACAACTATAAAGGGGCACATTCGTAAAGTAGTCATGACACTAGGAAGCCCATTCCAGAATAGTATTACTAAAAGAAAATGAAGGGCAAGATATATACCATATTTTTCAGAATATAAGACGCACCGGAGTATAAGACGCACCTTAGTTTTTGGGGAGGAAAATGGGGGGGGGGGATCTGCCTACCAGATATTCATCTGGCTAGCGTCTTTAATCTGGTCAGCTTCAGCACATTATTTTATCCCGTGGTTAGGGCTGGAAAAAACCTTCTTCGAAGGGAGTAGCAATGAAAAAAGCCTGCAAAGACTTAGTGTCAGGCCGAAGCCATTTTCTTTAGACCTTTGGCCTGCCACACTATATATTAGTTTAAAATGTATTCTTTGCTGTGGGAATTTGGGAGGGGCAGTTGCATGAGGGATGTCTGCATGTAGCCACAACAAATTCCTTCTAGATTGTCAAGGTCATCCTTTGTCCTGCACCTGAACAGAAGAAGGTGGAGTTCCAACCAAGCACCAGAGGATGAAGCAATGAAGATTGGTTCATGTGATGAACTTGGGGGTGTGGAGACAAAGGCTTGAACTTTCAACTGGGTGGAGAAACCCCGAAGGCTTCAGATTCGGGATTTCTCCCAGCCGTGCTGACATGGCTCTGTTAATAAATTGGAACTTAGAGGTATGCTTTGCCTCGGACTCTGATTTAATTCCAGATGCTATTCAGAACCCTGACAAGTGGATTGAATGCAAAAATTAGTAGGAACTCAGGAAAAAAGTAGAGAGGAATGCTTTGCCTCGGACTCTGATTTAATTCCAGATGCTATTCGGAACCCTGACACAATCCCGAATCTCTCATAAAACTCTCCCAGCTGCTCCAACCTTGGGGCGCTGTTCGGGGTCCTGAGCCCCAGCACCGTCCCAGCAACGGGCGGTGCGAAGACTCCGGGAAGATGGAGGAGAAAGGTCGAGCCGCCGGGGAGCGAGGAGAGGACGATCCCACGAAAAGTATCAGAATCCAGTACTACCCCTCCCCGGAGGTCGCCATGGAGGCCGCAGAAAGGGAATGCCAGTCGGGGGCTCGGTGCAAACTGCAGGCCCCTGAGCCCCTCTCCCAAATGGAGCGGACCTGCCAGGGAGCCGTTGGAGGGTTGAGTCCTCCCCCCCAGCGAGCGGGGGAGCCTCGCCTGGACTCGGGAGCGATCACGGCCCACGAGTGGAGGCAGCAGAAGATCCTACTCACTGGCCAGGCCGAAGGCGAGGGAT
>QLTV01003388.1:1719287-1743167 GCA_003457575.1 Thermophis baileyi | reverse complement strand
TCCCCTGGTTAGGGCTTAAAAAACCCTTCGGAGGGAGTAGCAATGAAAAAAGCCTGCAAAGACTTAGGGCTGGAAAAAACCTTCGGAGTAGCAATGAAAAAAGCCTGCAAAGACTTAGGGCTGGAAAAAAACCTTCAGAGGGAGTAGCAACGAAAAAAACAGGCAAAGGGAAGATCCCTTATCTAGGAAAGCACTGGCTTCACTCGTTAGCGCCACGTTAGGGCTGAAAAAAGGCTTCTAAAGCACAGCAGCTCAGCTGATTGTCGGAGGGAACAGCAATGAAAAAAACAGGCAAAGGGAAGATCGCTTAGCTAGCAAAGCATGGAAGATCGCTTCACTGTTAGCACCAAGATCGCTTCACTGTTAGCACCTCGTTAGGGCTGGAAAAAAAGCTTCGAAAAAGCTACATTCGGAGTATAAGACGCACCCAAATTTTCAGCTTCTTTTAGGGGGGAAAAGGGTGCATCTTATACGTGGAGTGGATAGCAATGAAAAAAAATAGGCAAAGGGGAGATTGCTTAGCTAGCAAAGCATGGAAGATCTCTTCACTGTTAGCACCAAAATCGCTTCACTGTTAGCACCTCGTTAGGGCTGGAAAAAAAGCTTCGAAAAAGCTACATTCGGAGTATAAGACGCACCCAAATTTTCAGCTTCTTTTAGGGGGGAAAAGGGTGCATCTTATACTCCGAAAAATACGGTATTTCTTAATGAAAGGAGTAAAGCAGGGGTGTCAAACTCGATTTCATTGAGGGCGCATCAGGGTTGTGTTTGACCTCAGGGGGCCAGGGTGAGCATGGCCAGGGTGGGCATGGCCAGCTCAATGTCACTTGTGTCAAGGGCGCCTGTGGTGGCCCGAGCGCTCTGCCAGCGAAAACGGGCTCCTGAGCTCTGTTTTCAGCTGCGATGGCCTCCTGCAACCCTTTGCCAGCGAAAATGGAGCTTGGGAGGGCCACGTGTGGCCCTTGTGGGCTCCGTTTTTGGCTGCGACGGCCTCCTGCAACCCTTTGCCAGCAAAAAAGGAGCTTGCGAGGGCCGCATGCGGCCCTCCTGCGCTCTGTTTTCACTGGCAGAGGCACTGCGGGGCAGTCCTTCGCTGTTTCCAGGGCGGCCTTGTGGGCCAGATCTAAGCAACCCACAGGCCGCATCCGGCCCACGAGCCTTGAGTTTGACATCCCTGGAGTAAAGTGTTCACTATGGTAAGATAGCCCACATGGAGTTTGCAAAAAAGCACCTGAAGGACTCTCAGACTGTGAGGAACAAACTCTAAGTGGGCTTTCATGTGTTTTGCACTAAGGAGAGGCTTCCATCTAGCCATTCTGTCATAAAGCCCAGATCAGTGGAGGGCTGCAGTGATGGTTGTCCTTCTGATACTCTGTCCCATTTCCACACAGGATCTCTGGAGCTCAGTTAGAGTGACCATCGGGGTCTTGGTAACCTCTCTTACTAAGGCCCTTCTCTCCCAATTGCTCAGTATGACCTGGCGACCAGCTCTTGGAAGAGTCCTCGTTGAGCCAAACTTCTTCCATTTGAGAATTATGGAGGCCACTGTGCTCTTAGGAAACTTCAGTGCAGCAGAAATTTTATTGTAGCCTTCCCCAGATCTGTGCCTTGCAATAACCCTGTCTTTGAGCTCTGCGTAGTTCATTTGACCTTGTGGCTTTTGCTCTGCTACAGTATGCATTGTCAGCTGTGACGCCTTCTATAGAGAGGCGTGTGCCTCTCCAAATCATGTCCAATCAATTTAATTTACCACAGATCAACTCCATTCAAGGTGTAGAAACATGTCAGCAACAATCAAGAGAAATGGGAGGCACCAGAGCTAAATTTCTCGTGTTGTTGCCAAGGGTCTGAATACTTATGTCAATGTGAAATTTCAGTTTTTTCTTTTTAATAAATTTATAGACATTTCTAAAATTCTGTTTTCACTTTGTCCTTATGGGGTACTGAATGTAGATTAATGAGGAAAAAATGAATTTCAATAACTATAGAATCAGGCTGCAGCATAACAAAATTGACAAAAGTGAAGGGGGTCTGAATACTTTCTGAATGCACTGTAGCTGACCTACCAGCTTCTACCAGTAAAAAGTACTTCTTACCACTGCAAGCACATGAGTTTCCCAGCTATTACAGAAGTTAGTTAGTATATTCAGCATACAGATTGAAAAAAATAAGGGGTGGGGGTATAAAAGCATGTTACACTCCTTTGGCAACCTGGAGTCAGTTTCACTATATTCTGTCTGTACTGTGAGTTCCTGAGCTGTTAAGTTTAAGTTTCTTGTAAAGACAATGAGATATTTTGGAATTCCCATTTTTCTAAGCACATTCCACAGCTTGACATTATTGACACAATCAAAAGCCTTCATGGAAATTGACTGGCTTTCTTCTTCTTTAGTTTAACTTGGAACTTATAATAATGGGAAGTTAGCACTGAAGCAGTGAACTGATACAATGATAGTGAAGACATTTAACTTATTCAGTACTATCATTGCTACTGTACTAAATAAACCCAGAAACGCATTCTTAACCCTGTTAGTTTTTCTATTATTTTAAATAGAAACATAGAAAATTGATGGCAGAAAAAGACCTAGTGGTCTATGAAGTCTTCCCTTTTAGTTTATTTGCTTTTTGTTTGTTTTTTTAATATATCTATTATTTTTAATTATTATTTTTATTTAATTTTTAATTTTTGTTGGATAATGGACATGTATTTATCTCAAACACGTTAAGCATGTTTAAACTCAGTTTCTGATGACTGACCCACTTCCTCCGCTGGAACTTGGTTCCAAGCTTCCACTACTCTTTCTGTGAAGTAATACTTTCTAACATTACTTTTGAACTTCCATCAGTTTGAGGTTCTGCCTGTGTGTTCTTGATTTTTGCTTAATATTGAAAATACTGCCTTCTAGAACCTTATTTACACCCTTAATATATTTAAAGGTTTCAATCATGTCGCCCCCCTTCCCTTCTGTTCTCCAGTCTGTACATATTCAGTTCTTCTAGTCTCTCCTGATATGTTTTGTCCCTCAGACCTTGCACTATTTTTGTTGCCCATCTCTGGACTCACTCAATCTTATCAGTATGTTTTTTAAGTGAGGTCTCCAGAATTGGACACAGTATTCCAAATAGGTTTGGCTAAAGCCCTATATAGAGGGATCAGGACCTCCTTTTTCCTGCTGGTGACCCCTCTAGTGATGCATCCCAGAATTTTGTTTGCCTTCACAGCTTCCTGGCCATACCGTTAGCTCATTTTGCAGTCATCTGCTATT
This sequence comes from Thermophis baileyi, assembly GCA_003457575.1. Taxonomy (NCBI): domain Eukaryota; kingdom Metazoa; phylum Chordata; class Lepidosauria; order Squamata; family Dipsadidae; genus Thermophis; species Thermophis baileyi. The sequence goes on along the minus strand of QLTV01003388.1, from coordinate 1,739,901 downwards.
ATATTCCTTAACTCTGTGCCATGAAAAGTGAATTATGCCTTAGAAAATGAAGCCATTGCTAAAGATGCATTCACTTATGAATTCCTCTCAAAAAAAGAGTGACCCCATGAACGTGAGTCTGTTTTGCCCTTCCATTAACATAATGGCTTATTACCGATGAAGCCTGTATTACAGCTTCAGTGCTTACTCCACATTACCTTCAAGATACAATTTTGCTAAAACAAAACACATTTTTATGAAAAGGGGAGAAGAAGAAGAAATCAAAATCATCATATCACCTGTGGCCCACATAGCTAAGTTTTAACGTAACCCAAAGATCTTCTTAGATATTCTACTTATTAAATAATGTAGATAAGCAGAGAAGGATCCTTGTAACAGCTTTTTTTCTGCAAAATTTCCTTCCATGGAAATTCTAAAACAAATTTAAATTCTTGGAGTTGGCAGGCAGAATTCAGCTGATAAATTTAAGTTTGACAAAATATTATACATTTAATTAACACCAGCCAAAAGTGAAAAAGGTATTTACTGAAGGTATTTGATATGTGGGGAAAAAACATTTATAGCAGAGCAAGATAAATTTCAACTTGTACAGCTGCAAACTTAGTTAGCTCTATCTGAGATACAATAGTACAACGTACCGGTAATTTTCTTTCCATATTCAGTAAAAGTTCAGTTCAGTTAACCCAAATAGATTATTAGAATATATCTATCATTAACCCAGATGCAGCAAAGATATCTAGAATTACAATGCCTCCTAGTGGAAGTAATATGAAAGGCATGGATCCTTTCTCATAAACTGGTACTGTTTATATATGAGGTCAGAATACGTGAAGCGTTTTACAGTGAAAGCAAACAAATGTACCCCTTTTGTTCCGAATGAATCCCTATATTAAACATTAACAGTTATAATTTTGGTTTCTCATTTTCATACCCCTGTTCTTGAATGTTCAGTTTCATTTTTTTCCAGAAACTTTACAGCAGCAACTTTACTATGGTGCAATGTACCTGAAACAATAAAGAGCAGAACAAAGCAGATGTCAACTGAAGAACTCTAAGGATACCTCAAATCCTTTCTAGTTAACATACTATTAACTTAATTATTAATGAGGTTGATGAAACACAGACGTATAATTGTGTGTGTGTGTGTGGGGGAATCTTCATTGCTATATCCAGTGACAATGAAAATGAAAGATTACTGAAACAATCAAACAGTATATTAGTCCCTTGGGAGTTGGGCGGCATACAAATTTAATAAATAATAATAAAATAATAATAATTTATCTACAGATAACAGAAATTCTTTCCAGACATCCTCTTGTCATTGGACCTGATTTGTTATAGCAAATTTTTATTTCTTTGTTTTTAGTAAGCAACTTTTCTTCCAGTAGTCCTGTAGCTGCTGGCCCTAGTTGCTCAGCCAATAGTCCTGAGTCCTATGGGCCACTTGTCACCCAGATGTCCAGGAACTCCAACACCTAGTGTGGTACTTGATGACTCAGGTGATTATCAATCCAGTAGAGATTTCTGTAAGTTATGTTTCACCACAATGTTTATAGGAGGGACATTCTTCACCTGGCTCCTTTGATGAGACCTGTCTAGTATATTGAACCTCTGGCATAGCTCTCACCTTCCTCAGAGCATGCAAGAATTATGACATATAATAATAGATGTGAAATTTATTTCCCTTACCATCATTCCCACTGACAAAGTAGTCTGGATGGAAAGTTTGAGTAGCTTTATTACATCTAGTTACATTAAGAGAAGGCACAAGTACTTTTCTTGGAGCTTCTGTTGCATTTTCTTTCTGTTTGTCTATTGCCTCACATTTTTTTTTCAATCTTCTGATCTCCTCTTCCAGGGACTGCTTATGGTCTACAAAAATAAAAATGCCCATTTTAGGTTGAGAACTTGCAGACATGATTGTCTGATTACATTTATAAATTAAAAGAAAAATATCCAAAAATTCTCAAATATATATATTTTCCTGGAACAGCAGTAATATTGGTCTGCTGCAGCAAAAGTAATAAAAGTGTAATGGTATCTTAATGATTAAATAAATTACAAGTTTTAACAGATTATAGACCTTAATCAGACATATACTTTTATATAAAGTTTCATATTATAAAATAATTTTCTTATTTCTATTTGGTTTTCAGGAACTGGCTAAATTAGCTTTTTCTGGTATTTTTTTAAAGATTAGGATAAGAAGAATGATTCCAGAAGCAATTTCAATTCCACATACCGGTAGTAAAAAAAAACAGTGAAATTTGATTTTTTAAAATTTCAGGCAGCCAAGCAGCTTATAATACTTCTTGTTTTATATGAAATACAATACATGTACGTGCACATGTATGAAAAAGCGAGAAATAGTAACATGGAATTTGGTAGGCACTGAATAACTATAATTTTAATTTTATTTCCAACAGCAGATGGGTTGGATTTGAATAGTTTAAATTTCATCTTAAGAAGAGACTTTAATATTGTTGCAATTGATAAGCATATATTCTCGCAAGAGTGGAGTAATACTTTGATTGGAGGGACCATGACTAAATCAGGATCTTAATATTTGCTCCTAAGTATAAAGAAGGAGGAGGAGATAGAAGGGAAGCTCATCAAATTTGCAGACAACACAAAGCTGGGGTGTGGGGAATGCTAACACTTTGGAAGATAGACTCAAGATTCAGAAAGATCTTGACAAAATTGAGTATTGGGCCCTATCCAGCAAGATGCAGTTCAGTGGTGAGAAAAGTAAGGTCCTGCACTTAGGCAGGAAAAACCAAATGTACAGCTATAGTATAGGCATTACCTGGCTTAACCATAGTAATTAGAAAGGGATCTAGATGTCCTACCTAGGGGACTACTACTTAAGTATGAACTAGAAGTGTGCTGCAGCTGCAAAAAAGTCCTAGGCTGCATCAACAGAGGGATAGCATCAAGATCATGAGAAGTGATAGTATCGCTCTATACTGCACTAGTGAGGCCACACTTAAAATACTGCATCCAGTTCTGGTCACCATGATACAAAAAAAATGCTGAGATCCTAGAAAGAGTGCAGAGAAGAGCAAAGAAGATGACAAGGAGTTTGCAGGCTAAACTGTGCAATGAATGGTTAAGGGAATTGTTTAGCCGAAGGAAGAGAAAGATTAGGGATGACATGATAGCTGTTTTCCAGTATGTGAGGGGTAGTCACAGAGAAGAAACGGTTGCCTTATTCTCTAAAGCACCTGAGAGCGACACAAGAAGCAATGGGTGGAAGCTCATCAGAGAGATCTGACCTGGAACTAAGGAGAAATTTCCTGACAGCGAGAACAATTAATGGAACAGCTTTCCTCCTGGAATTGTGAGTGCTTCATTGCTGGAGATTTTCAAGAAAAGATTGGATTTCCATTTGTCCAGAATAGTATAAGGTCTCCTGCCTTGAGCAGAGAGTTGGACTAGAAGACTTCAAAGGTTCCTTACAGCCCTCTGTGTTTTTAGAGTTCTACAAATAGAACTGTTTTTTATTGCTAACACCTGCTAGAAACAAAATGCAGACTTTGTACATGGAAGCCACATGCTAGACAGCATTATGTCTATATAATAATAAGCTGCAGATGTACAAATCAATCTATTCAGCACTGATCAAAACTATTGGACTTAATTATATAAGTTAAAATTTAAAAAAGATACGAGCTGGAGAACATACTTAGAATATGGGGTCAATGTAAGGAACAGATTTAATACCCCTAATCTATGAGGAAAAAATTCTTGAAGAGCTATGGGAACATTTGCAGAGGGAATATATATTCAGGAATCCTTCCACTAGAAAGTCATGTTCAAAGGCAATACAGAGCACCATGGAAAGATAAATATTCACTAAACTGTTTAAAGCTACAAGAGAAGACATAGTTAAAGTACTAACTATTCTCTGTAATAATATGGAAAAATATTATGTATTTATGTATGTACTGTATGTATGTATGTATGTATGTATGTATATATGTATGCATGTATTTATAAAATTTATTGGCTGCCCATCTTACTATAGGGTAACTCTGGGTGGCTTACAGTTACATCTAAGTTAAAACATAAAACGTTAAAATCAAACCTTAAAACCAAGGACACATGGGGAGGGCGGGAGCGGAGTGGGGAGGAGGTAGGATCTGTTATTACTCAATCAACCACCTCCATTGTGCTGTTCCCCCACTGGAGCCCCAAGCTGACTGGCAGAGCCACGTCTTTCAGCCCTTATGAAAAGATAGGAGGGTTGGGACCAACCTCACATTGGGGGGCAAGATGTTCCAGAGGGCAGGAGCAACAGCAGAGAGGGCTCTCCTCCTGGACCTGCCAGCTGGAATAATTGGGCTGAACGTATCCGCAGCATGCCTCTTCTGCTGGCATGAGTGGTACGGGCCAATCCCAGTAGGGTGAGACGATCCCTCAAGTAACCTGGACCCATGCCATGAAGGGCTTTAAAGGTGATCATCAACACCTTGAATTGCACCTGGAAGCAGACTTGTAGCCAATGCAGCTTGTGGAGCTGTGGTGTTATAGGGGCCATTCTTGGGGCCCCCAAAACTACCGACACTGCTGCACTCTGCACCAGCTGTAGCTTCTGAATGCTCTTCAAGGGTAGCCCCATGTAGAGCACATTACAATAGTCCAGCTGTGAGATGACTAGGGACTGAACAACTGAGGGCAGAGAATCCTGGTCCAGGAAAAGCTGCAAGTGGCGCACAACACAAAGTTGTGCATAGGCTTTCCTAGCCGCGACTGCTACCTGTTCCTCGAACAGAAGTTGCAAGTCCAGGAGAAACCACAAGTTGTGGACTGGGTCTTTCTGGGGCAGTGCAACCCCATCCAGAGTCAAAGATGACAAAGTCCCGGATCCCGAATCCCCATGTACCCAAAGCCATTCGCTCTTACCAGGGTTCAATCGAAGCCTGTTGCCCCCCATCCAGACCCTCACAGCCTCCAGGCACAGCGAAAGGACAGCTACCGTATCACTTGGGTCACCAAGAGTGGAAATATAGAGTTGGTTGTCATCAGCATACAATATATCTCAGTGTGTGGTGATGGATTGGATCACCACAAATTGGATTCAAAATTGGAGACTGAAATGCTAATTAATCATCTGGCAGTATGCTTCAGTCATATGAGATTCCTCAAAGAATATAAATATTTAGAAGAATGTAAACATAAGAGAGAGTCAGTTTGGTGTAGTGATCAAGATATCAGGACTGAATTCTAGTCCTGCCTTAGCCATGAAGCCAGCTGGGTGACCTCCCTTAGCCCTATGAAGGAGAAAATCTTGCCAAAAAAACTGCATGGACTTTGTCAGGAATCACCACAGTACCAAAAATAAAAAACAAGAAAATCTTCCAAAAACACAAGAGAAGCTTTTGTTAAAGGAGACTTAAATTTATAAAATATAGAGACCCTTGTCAGTAAATTAAATCCATTTTATTACCAGGAGGAAATAAAACAGCAGAATTAGTTATACCTGCATTTTGTATTTTCATTTTGATGTCATCAAAGGAAGCTGCCTGATTATTAAGGGTCTCCATTTCTTTTCTCATTTCTGCAATAACAGACCTCAAGATATTGTTCTGCTTCTGTAATGTCTGGATATCAGCGGGAGGAAAATGTTCAGAAACTCCTACAGTACCCTATGGGTAATCAAGAAATTAAGGAAATTATCAAAACTGCCTCCCTCCAGAATAGAATAAGTCATTCAAAGAAGCAAGCTCAGTATACAGCAAAATTACCAGTAAAATCATTATAATGACATGCCATATGCATCAAAAATGCATAGTTAATAATCTTAAAAAATATCTGTGGAACTGTTTTAGCTATTTATTACTCATATATAAACACATATAAACATACACACAACAGTGGTACAGGTAGTCCTCAACTTACAACTGCAATTAGGATCAGAATCTTGTTCACTAAGCAAAGTGGTTAAACAAGATGTCCTGTGACTGTTTCACTTAGCAACTGCAATCCCAGCACTCCCAGCTGCAGTCATTAAGTGAGAATCATGGGCTGTTGAGTCCAGGTAAGGAGTGCAGGATTGCCAAAAGAGGGTGGTGAGGCCATGGAAGGCCTAGCACAGCGTATGCATCTGTGGGGATTGCTGCAGTGCAGTGTAAAGCCTCGGCTGCCCACCCAGCCCAGCAGTGCTTCAGAAACCTTCTGAATGCAGTTTGGTGAATGAGATTTCTGAAGCAGGGCTCCTGCAGTTCTCCAAGCCAGCGTCCTATTTTTCTGACTTGGAGACAACCAGAAGGTTTCTGAAGGACCGTGAGAATGGGATACTGGTTTGGAGAATATGAGGTGGTGAGGGTCAGTGGGGCGCAGCAGAATCTGTGAAGCGCAGGATGGTGGGGGCAAATTGGGGCTTTGCAGAACAGTGCTGAGGTGCTGATGTGGTTGGTCATATTTCTCAGACTGGCCTCTACTTCAGCCCCATTGCTGCCCTTTGGGTGCTGTTGTACAGTGCAGCAAAAAGGGCACAGATTGGGAAAGAGATAGGCAGATAAAGGGAGCTGCAGAGCTTCTGTGGCTGTTAAGTGTGGGCCAAATGCCCTAATGTTGATCATGTGACTGTGGGATGCTGCAACGGCCGTAACTTCGGACACGTTGTAAGTCCATTTTTTCAGCACTGTTGTAATTTCGAACAATCATTGAATGAATGGTTGTAAGTTGAGGACTACCTGCAATGAAAATTTAGTAAGAGGAATTTCTGTGAATGACAGCAATTCTATTTATGAAGATTAAGTTTGCAAAATACAATTTAATACAATTTTTTCAAGAATCATAATGCAAATTTACTATACATCTGCCAAATTTTCACTGTGCTGCTAATCCTTTATTAGGTTTTAAGGATTTATTTATGATTCAGAGCATTAATCAACATAAATTCACTTGCAAATTTTAGAAGGAATTCTCTCTCAACTTGTATTGCATATATCATCTTTCAGGTTCTATTCCTGACATTTCTACCTAAGTGGATTTCATCTTCCAAGATGGAGACAAAATTTTGCCTAATTCTGTGCAGAATGTTGTCAAGCAAAATAGATAATACTGAAGTAGACAAACAATGGACAACATAGCTTTTAATGCAACTTCATATAATCAATATATGAGAAATATTTTCCAGGAAATTAAATGTCACATGTCAAATCAAAATATAATTGGAAATTAGTAATTAGTAATTAGAAATTAGTACAGTAATAGAGACAAAATTATCCCCCGAAGTAATGAAATTTAAGTTGTGAATGAAATCTAAACAAAAGTCCATATACTTAAATATTAGCGTATCTTTCCAAATGTACATCAGCAGTACATTTTCAATCCTGAAATATCATTTATCATTTTCTTAGATGACCTTCTCTGTCTAAAAATTCTGTAACTAAGTATTTTTCAATATCCACTTCTGAACTCTTTTCAAAGAAGATACTCTTTTTAGAACAATAAATAGTGGGCAACCACTAGAGTGCAGCGTAAGGTTTTTTAAGATTCAAAACAGTCTCAATATTTTTGATAGTATATATGAAATGGCTGTTAGCAGTGAAAAAATATTTCTCTAAAAGACAAAAGCAAATACAGTATCAGAAACATTGGCAAGATTCAGAAATACAGTAATATTTCTCAGTGATTCATATGCTGTGAAGAGCTTAAATCTGATTTAACAATTGGAAATGGTAATATTTTGACAACACAGAGCAGTGTTAAGTACTTACTCACACAAAACTCCTTTTGTGTGAGTTTGGTAATTAAAAAGAGACATTTTATGCAAAATGGTAAAAAATACAATGAATCATGTTAATGTGTGTAGGAGGTTAGCACCCACCCCTCTCCTAGAAGAATGGAATATTCTAGGAAATATTAAAAAGGCAGAATATTATACCTCCCTGGATGAGAAAAGGGGAAACATGCTCTTGGAAAGCAGCCCCCACCTTTGCTAATAGCCCCAGAAAGGCTGAGTCAGCTTATCTACAACACAAAAGACATGGCCCTCAGGACATGATAGGATTAGCCCTCTACCCATCTAGCAACAGAACTCACCACATGGCACCTGGGAAGATTGCATCACCCAGCAAGGCTCAACCAAGCCTGGGACTCAAAAGACAACCTTCAAAGTTACCCCTGCATGGCCCCATGGGAGTCTGACAACCAATCAGAATGCTGCCTCCAGAGGAAACCTTCCATTCATTGAGCCAGGAATTGGGTTTGGATCCAGCCCTCCACCTGAAAGCCATCACAGCAACCAGAGTGGAGCAGACCTTCCCAAGCCTGACTGACCACCCTAACCACCAAGCCAAGCCTAATGCCACCCGGCAAACATGAAAGAAAGGAACCTGAGATGGACAAGTAAAAGACTAAAAGACTCTTTTCAATTCCCAGAAGACAGCTGGAAAGACTATGGGGGAGGGTGTAAATTCATTGTAAAGTTTTTTTTCTTGTCTCATTTATTTTGTATTCAGTTAAATGGACTCTGGGGGATTGTATTTGGGAGTGGTTGCCACAGCAAGTTCTGAACACCTTGGACTTTTGTCTGGTGGGAGGGAAATTTGTCCAGCATATTTATAGCAATAGCAATAGCACTTAGACTTATATACCGCTTTATAGTGCTTTACAGCCCTCTCTAAGCGGTTCACAGAGTCAGCATATTGCCCCCAACAATCTGGGTCCTCATTTTACCCACCTCGGAAGGATGGAAGGCTGAGTCAACCTTGAGCCAGTGAGATTTGAAGAACTGCAGCTAGCAGTCAGCTGAAGTAGCCTGCAGTACTGCACTCTAACCACTGCACACCTCGGCTCTGTTTATATTGTCTGTATTCTAGAAGTAGCTGCATACACACGCACACACACAGAGACACACCATTCAGAATTAGACTGAAACTATCCCCTTCACCCACCTCCTCACAAAGTTTCTCCTTTTTGCTCTGTGGAACTAAGGCCCAAGCAGTCACTCCCTGCTAATTCCATGGGGGAGGGGCATCCCCCTCAGGCAATTCCCTCACTTGAAAAGATAGCAGAAAAGAGATCTCCAAAACCCAAGCCCTGACTGTGACTCACAAATGATGCTGCCCAGTTGCCCAGTAAAGCAGGATATGTTGCACTGGTGCTCTCATTAGTAGGAGTCCCAGGGCTCATTGTGTGTAATTTTAAAAATACTAAAAAGCCTGGATTGCACACTGGCTAACCTCAATTTGGACTCACAAATCCTGGATGCACTAAAGTAAGAGCTAAGGCAGGTTCAGTAACTAACCCTTGGAAATGGGCAGCCTGTAATTTAAAGGAAAACCATGGCTGTGAAGAATTTTGGGACTTGTGCTTGCTTGAAACCTGACTGGAAGCTCACAGAAAGTGATTATTTGACATCTGAAAATAATTGGCATGGAAAATTGGATACTGTAAATTTATTTCCAGAACTTTTGTCCTGGTTGCTAGACCTTCATGGCTGAAAGCTCCCCTTTTGGGAGCCAAGGGATACTTTTCCTGCTGCCTCTGTAATTGTACCCCCCATGCCTGAGCTGCCTTAAGACCTGCAGTCCCGCCCCTCCAAAACACAACGAAAAGGGAAAACAGTTTGCCTTAATGATGGTTCAAATTGACCATGAGTATCAAATATACTCTGATGCTACCCTGGATTTGTGCTAAGGGCAAAATAATTGGCAAAAATTATTTGCCCTAGCACAAAAGGGGGGATTGTAGGAAGTTAGCACCCATCCCTCTCCTAGAAGAATGGAATATTCTAGGAAATATTAAAAAGGCAGAATATTATACCTCCCTGGATGAGAAAAGGAGAAATATGCTCTTGGAAAGCAGCCCCCACCTTTGCTAATAGCCCCAGAAAGGCTGGGCCAGCTTATCTACAACACAAAAGACATGGCCCTCAGGACATGATAGGATTAGCCCTCTACCCATCTAGCAACAGAACTCACCACATGGCACCTGGGGAGATTACATCACCCAGCAAGATTCAACCAAGCTTGGGACTCAAGACACTACAAAGTTACCCCTGCATGGTCCCATGGGAGTCTGACAACCAATCAGAATACATTTCTTACACAGGAACAGGAAGCTCCAAGGCGGGGCCCAAGAGAGGGTATAAATCTATCTCCCTCTCTCACCCATGTGCTCTTTTTGCCCAGGACCTCAAACCATATGGTCCTGTCCACCATTAAACCATATTTCCAAGCAGTCTCCATGTTTCCAGTTGGAACTGAATCCAGATGGACATTTCTTCCAACATGTGTTAGATTTTTATCTTACATGTGAAAGCTTTTACATCCCTCATGTCACTTTGACTGGTTCTAACAAAAGATTCACACAATTACAGATTTTGGAAACCTCCCCCACCCCGACCATCATAGTATGATGGTTTTGAAATATGATTTTAAAAAATTGACATTTAATCTTAAGACGCTTGAGAGGATATATCATAGCATTTCTTAAGCACTGAAGAGATAATACAAAGAATATCAGTCTGTTCTTTAGGTCTTAAGATCCTAATTATAACCATGTAACTGTAAAACTGGTTGCATAGGAAGACCAAGTTCTTCGTTACTATATACAGTATACTTGATCTTAACCAAAAAGGCCAAGAAACAATTTATTAAACATGTTCAAGCAAAAGCAAATGTCAAGGATATTTGAAATTGGATTCCTGCATTGAGTAAAAGTTTAAATGTGTTGGCCTAAATAACTCCTTTCAACTTTATAATTCTGTGTTTTAAATGCTTATAAAAATTTTTCACTGTGTAATATTTATTGGCTTTTTGTATCTAATTATAACATATTTCTCTATCCTACTTATACCATAAAACAATTCAGTTATTCTTTGCATTGATCTTCCTTCTGATGTACATCATACATATCCACAGAAAATCTCCCTGAGGATGAAGGTACCAACATCATTTTACAACAGTGTTTTTATTCAGAAGAAATAACTAAGCAATTCCTCAAAAAGCAACTTATAAAGATTCCTGCATAGGGAAATATGCTTCCACTATACCGTTCTTAGGAGAAAAGTGTTACCTCATAGCTAACTAGCTTTATCTACTAAATGATTTAAAAGGAAAAATTTGCAAAGAATTATTGGACTACTTCTATTTCTGGTTGTATATCATAAACTGTTAAAAGCCAGTTACCTATGCAATACGATCTTCAAGGACAAAGAGTAGTGAAAATGACTCCACAAACAAAAGTTATTTTTCTCCAGCCTTTTTCAGGAAATATAAAACCTTTCAAAGGTAGCCACAATGCCATATTGATGTAAGCCTAAAAATAGCCGAAGCCAGCAATTATCTACCCTAGGGATGGGCAACCCACAGTCACCAATCAATTCCCAATGTTATTGTGTCTTCTCCAGAGCTCCCTCCTCAGTTGCTATCAAAATTCAGCAGCATAATTTGCTGCTACACTTTGCCAGCATTATATGCTATTAAAATTAGACACTGAATCTTTAAAATGTTTTAAAGATCTTTTCAATGTAATAATTTGGAAAAGTTTTATTTCAGTTATCCTGACCTGTTTTCACTTTGTGCTATTTATCATCCATTCCTTTTTTTTTTTAATGCATTATTTCATCTGACCAATTGAAGAACCTTAGTGCTTAAGTTGAAAGCATCCATAAAATCACTATGGAAGCTACTGTAAATAAAGCCATAAATAATATAAAAATCATCATTGCTAGTAATGATTAAATAAGTAACTGCCTAAGAAATTTTGGAAATAATTTGCCATTGTTTTCTTTCCAGTGACCCACCTGGCTTCATGCAAATTCCCTAAAAGCAGGAAATGCTTTCCAGCAGTCAAAAACAGTATTTTACAGTTCTACAAGATCTAATTCCTTTTTCCTCTTACAAAATACAATTGCAAATCTGCATTCCCTGAGTATGATTTCTGCTTAAGGGTCAAAGGATTTTCAAGATCATATGAAGAGTTTTATATTTAGAAAACACAGACAACTGCCCCCAAAGTATACATTTTTCTGTCTTGCATTGTAAAGTATTTTATTAGTTCTTCTATAGCAGGGGTGTCAAATTGGATTTCTTTGAGGGCCGGATCAGCATTGTAGTTCTCCTCTGCAGCAGGGGTGAAATGCTCCCGGTTCGCTCGTGCCTGTCGGTCGCTGTAGAGCCGGTCACCAAGGTAGCGCGAGGCTCCGCCCACCCGCCCAGACGCCGGCGTTTGGGTTCTTTTACCCTCTGCGCATGCACAGAACGCTTTGCGCATGCGCAGAGGGTAAAAGAACCCAAATGGCGGCGTCCGGGCGGGCGGGTGGAGACTCACGCTACCTTGGCGACCAGCTCTACGGCGACAGACAGGCACGAGCGAACCGGGAGTATTTCACCCCTGCTCTGCAGGCCAGCCGGGGATGACGACGGGGGCAGGGGTGAAATCCAGCAGGTTCTGGAGAACCAGTAGCGGAAATTTTGAGTAGTTCGGAGAACCAGTAGTGGATATTTTGAGTAGTTCGGAGAACCGGCAAATACCAACTCTGGCTGGCCCCAGAGTGGTGTGGGAATGGAGATTTTGCAATATCCTTCCCCCAGGAGTGGGGTGGGAATGGAGATTTTGCAGTATCCTTCCCCTGGAGTGGGGTGGGAATGCAGATTTGGCAGTATCCTTCCCCTGCCACGCCCAATCCACGCCCACCAAGCTACACCACGCCCAAGCCACGCCCACAGAACCGGTAGTAAAAAAATTTGGATTTCACCACTGGACGGGGGGGAGTGGGAGACGGGACAGATGCCTCCTGCAGCACTTTGTTGCCCAAAACGGGGCATGGGGGCATGTGTGGCCCCCCGTGCCCCGTTTTGGCCAGCAGAGTACTGCAGGAGGCCATCCAGGCTGAAAATGGGGCATGGGGGGGCCCCCACGGCCACCCACGCCCCATTTTGGCTGCCAGAGGCACCGCAGGCTGGTCCTTTGCTATTTCCAGGCTGGCCCCGCGGGCCAGATTTAAGCCCCCCCACAGGCCAGATCCAGCCCCTGGGCCTTGAGTTTGACACCACTGTTCTATAGGGTTTGTGGTGAAGGAAAACACTAGCTTCCTTGTGAACAAGCCACAGCTCTAGAGTCTAGAGCAGGGGTCGGCAACCTTAAACACTCAAAGAGCCACTTGGACCCATTTCCCACAAAAAAAAAAGGCACCAGGAGCCACAAAACCTGGGTGGGCGTGGCCAACTAGATGTCACTCACTCCCACCCAGTCACATGACCCCCCCAAGCCACGCCTACCCAGCCACAAAACCATTCTCTCCGTCTCCCCCCCCTCTTTCTGTATCTGTGTCTCTTTCCCTCTGTATTTCTCTCCCTCTCTTCCCCTCTCTCACCCCCTATGTATCACTCTGTGTGTGTGTGTGTCTATGTCTCTCTCTCTCTCTCTCTCTCTCCCCCTCTCTCTGTATGTGTGTGTGTGTCCCTCCTCCCTTTGGGCAACCGTCCTCCTCCCTCCCCCTCCTCTCGTGACCTCCTGGTCGGCTGTGGCTGAGCCGGGAGCATGGGCACGCGCAGGGAGACCCTCCTCAAACGAACGCCAAAGTGCAGCAAAGTGCAGCGCTTTAGTGAAGGGGTTAAATGCAGAGAGATTTTGCGCCTAGAGAGGAGGCAGGAAAGGGGACTGGGAATCCAGCTTCCCTCCCACTCCTCTTCCTGGTCTCCCAATGTCTGTTAAGCCAGGGCTGAGGAGATCCCCTTGCGGGGAAAGGCGCTCAAGGCGCTGCACTTAACAGGACACAGCTTCTCTCCTGCACGAATGCTCCGGCCATTGCCTTGCTGTGTCATCCCCCACCCCCAGCAGCTCTTCGGCTGAGCGCGGAGGGCGCGAACTCCAGCCCGAAGCAGCAGGAAGCGAAGGCTGCCTTACGTGCAGCAAAGGCAGGTACAGGGGCGCTTCGCTCCTGCACTCTCCGGCGACCCTCCTCCTCCTCTCGACGCCCTGGCTGGCTGTGGCTGAGCCGGGAGCATGCACACATGCGGGGAGACCCTCCTTAAGCGAGCCGCTGCCCGCCCCGAGCGCCTTTCCTGAGCTTTGGCGCTTGAGGGTCTCTGCACGCGTGCGCAAGTTCCCGGCTCCGGTTCGGATGACGTCACTAGCGGGTCACTACCGGTTTGGGCGAACCGATCCGAACCGGTAGGAACCATCCCCTGCTACATGGGTTTCTGCTGATGTCAGGAAAGGGGTGCAGAACGGATCCAGTTAGTGTCCCACCCAGAAAGGATCATATAGGGAGCTAAATTAAGGTGTTGTGTATTGGGTGCAGCATTGTTATATCCTAAAACCTGAGGTTACAGTACATTGGTTTAGCAGTAGGTCTTGTCATGACTGAGAAGATGGATAAATCAAAACAGAATGACAACTCCTCTGATGAGCCAACCCAAGCACTACTTTTAAAAGAACCAGGACCACCTACTGACCAGGCTACAGGTGGAATAGATCTCATCACAAACCTCCTACAAGTCAATCTCATTTCAGTTTGATGGTTTATTTATGTGATTTATGAAAGGTTTTCTACATTTTATTATGCTTCTTATTTGAATTCCAAAATCCACTAGCTGGAATAAACTGCAGAATTGTGAATCAATGTTAAGAGTCATAATGTTAGGATTAAAGAATAAAGGGTATATTTTGGTGTATATTCATATCAGGACTTATTTTCAGTCCTAGAACTGAGTTCACAACCCTTTCTCTGAAATATTCCAGGCTTAGTTTTCATCCTAACTTCTTTACTACCTTGGAAGATTAGGTCAGAAAAATTGAGAACTTTTCCAGATTTTTTTTTAAGTTAGAAAATTTGTGACCTACAATAATAGCCCAGAAATCAATAGACTCAAATCTGCCTGCTACTACTAGAAAAAATTACATCATTGCTGACTGAAACTTGACATAATTCCCACATAGTAAAGAATTCTATACAAGTATATAATTTATGTGTCGATTTCCATAGAATCATAGACTTTATGAGCTGGAACGGACATTATAGACCAGTTAGTGTTAATCCATTGGCTACACAGTCTAGGAATCTACTGAACCATCCAGGACAGGTGGCTGTCTAGTCCCCATTTGAAAGCCTCCAGCAAGAGGGAGTGCGTCACTATTCTAGGTTTACCTTTAATTTTACCTGGAAAGGTGTTTAGGAACTTCAACCATCAGGAAATTCCTCCATATATTTAACCTGAGCTCTTTTTGTTTAATTTCATTCTGTTGGCCTTCCTCTGGATCACTTATAGCAGAAAAGAGTCTGGCCAACTTAAGACTGAACATGCAGCGAAACAATTGACATTGTAATCAAACAATCTGACAAAGGAGAGGCAGCTTTCCTCACTGAGTGAGAAATTAGTGAATTCATATACATCAAATCAAATCTTTATTATGGTCATAGGCCAGTATAAGGAAGGTGGGGTACAGTCAATTAAAAAGCATAAAAGGTACGTTAAAGTCTTTAAAAGGTAAAAAAAAGATAAACAGAATGTTTTATAAGATATTCTCTCTCTCTCTCTCTCTCTCTCTCTCTGCGTGCGTGCAGACATCCTTAGCTAATGTCTGCAACTGGGACTACCAGAACTGCCACTACTAAGCTATGTGGTCATCTGATATTTTGCCTAATGACCATTTTGCTTTATCAATGGAAATTCCAGACCCAATTAGGGTTATTTAAGTAAGAACTGCCTATAGATTTGAATTTTTCAAACCAGATATCTTGTATATCTTTATTCTTATCAAAATTAGTATTATTCTGTTGGATTTGGTCCAGTTCATTTGAATTTTGATTTTGTCTTCTAAAGTACAATATTAGCCGATCTAACATGGTACCATCTGCATGGCTGAATATGCAGCAAACCATTTGTATGTGCATATATAAAACCAAAAGACAACCTATTTAATATAGAAATTATTTCATGAAAGCATTTTGTCATGTTTAATGCAATTTTAATGAGAAATATCCAACAAATTTCTGCATTAATGCAATCAAATAGTTTGATTAAATATTTGTTTTCTCCCACAGAATAATACTGACTATAACTTTAGCTCTATTCAATAAATAATGTTAAGTAATTCCAACCTGTTTCTCTTTTAGCAAGTGAAGTTGCTGACAAGCTTGGTCTCTTTCAAGAGTTATAGTAGACAACAGTACCTCTAATCCATGCAATTTTTCTTCCTTTTCTTTTAGTGCAGCAGTAGCCTATAAAAAAGTTAAAGCAACTCAAGAAGAGTTTTTGAAAGATTCACTCTTATCTTCTTGTACATCTGATATCCCATTACAGATCGTCCTCACTTAATGACCATTCACTTGGTGATCATTCAACAGACCTCCCCAGAGTTACTTATAAAACGGTTCCGGAATTCTGACAGCTGCAGCCCCTGATCTCATGATTGCATTTTGGGCACTTGGCAAGTGACTCACATTTACAGCCATTTGCAACATCCTATGGTCACATAATTGTAATTTTCAGCATTTTTTTTTTTTGCTGCTTTCCATCATTTACTTCCAGTTTCTGGCAAAAAAAATTCCCATCATTAAAACAGGTTCATTTAAAACGCTGCACAAAAGGTCATAAAACTAAGCATGGTCAGGTGGTGTCCTGCTTAATGACAGCCACAACTCAAGACCATAATTCTAGGCTCATTGATGATCACAAGTGGAGGACTACCTGTACATACATAAAATTTAATCTTTGGAGTAAAATTAAATTCAGTCCCAAATCCTACAGAAAGGCCTATGAAGGGAAAAAAATTCAGGCCTTTCTAGATCAAAGTGCTCTGCTAAGTTACCGATGGCCTTACCATTCTCGAGTTTGACTACTGTGATGAACTACATATAGGCTGACTTGGCAAACTACATGGAAGCTGCAGTTGGTGCAGAATATAGTGGCAAAATATACAGTATGAGAGTTGCCAATGCCGGTATAACCCCAGGTTTGTAGATAATACATGGTCTATCAGGAGGCTTCTAGGTACTTTTTTTTAAAAAAAATATTCTATTTAGGTATTTAGGCATTAGTATGGAAATGTTAACCTTTGGAGGACCAAATAGGGCTCCCACTAATTGTACCCTAGAGCCGGGGTGTGAAACTCGGGGCCCGCAGGCCGGATGCATCATGCGCTGGCCATGCCCACGCCCGGTTTAGCGAAGGGGGGGGAAAAGTCGCGATACATCACATGATGATGCCATGACGTGAGTTTGACACCCCTGTCCTAGAATGTAGTCAAAACAGCTTTTCCAGAGTTTAATTTATGATGAATAATGGGAGTGCTGCTTATTCTGATACTGGATTTTGTGGTCAGTGTATGGTTTATGCTTTTTAGGGATATTATGTTTAACTCTTACAGAAATTTAAGATGTTGTTAATACATTAATTTTATTTAAATTAATAAATGTAATTTAATTAATTTATTCAGAGTAGGTGCCACCCAACTACAGATGATGCTGGGCAGCTCACAATGTAAAAATAAACTAATAAAAATAAAGCTAGACTCTTGACATCACACTATATTTTCAGATGTTCGGCATTCAATCATGGAAATGGCTCTCTGTCAGCAGCTATTGCTTTTCAAGTTCCAACATCTATTTCAATTTGGACCTATTTTTAACAGAATATAGGTGGAGAGGAAAAGACTTGTTTCTAGCATAGAACAGGCGTTGCTACTTAAAAGCTGTAACCAACTAAGCTGCAATTTTCTCTAACTAGTATCAAAATGATGCTCTACTCACATCTGTAGACAATCTTGCTGGGAAATGTTTTCAAATCTTAAATTGAAATCTAGCAGTGTGGCCTACAACTATATATAAATTATTAAAAAATAAATCACCTGCTACAGGTCAAAGCAGACTGAACAAATTACAGTGAGAAAGCACTAATCCTGTCAGTAAGATGGAACATCTGATGTATTTGTTAGAAGCATAGAAGCATTACACTTTTCATTAAAGCATCAAATATTCCATCATGAAATATGTCTCTGTTAATACCCTCTGCTTAGCTGCTAGAAATGCTGACCTGGTCCCTAGCTGTTGACAGGTTCTGTATCAGAGCTTCTGATTTGTGATATTGATTCCTTTCAGCATTCTCACATCGCCGCTGCCATTCCAGCTCTCCTTGCACTTTAGCTCTTTCCAAACTCTCTTCTTTCTCTATTTCAAGTGAGAGCTGTTGCTTATATCTAATACAAGGGAAAGAAAAGACATCACTTAAATATTAATTTAGAAGTTAACGTTTACAATGCTATAAGAACGATGCATTTTAAAAACCGTTTAAAACAGTTGTTCACTAACACATATTATTCCAACCCAGTAGCAACTGAACTTGCAAAGTGAAAATTAATGACTTAAATCTTTTTGCAAGCTGGCAAAAATTCTTCCAGCACTCATTAAGTTTATTTTTTAAAAGAACAATCTTATACTTTTATTGATAGTGAGAAACATATAGTATACCAAATAACCTAAACTTTCAAAACTGAAATGAAAAGACAAAATACAAAAACATTCATGTAGATAAAATATGGAAGAAAATGGAATGTTGCAAAAATATGGCACTGCTGTGAAATACACACAAAAAAATTGAATGTGCATTTATGTAAAGTTAAAAGACAGTGTATACTATATAAAGTGTTGAAAGTTCAATAAAAGGTTTGAAGCTTTTTTTCTGAGCAAAATAGCAATTTATTTGCATGTTGCACAATCTCTCCTCCATGTAAACTCCAGGTACAGTAGAACCTCTGGTCACGACCATAATTCATTCCATAACTTTGGTCGCAAACTGATTTGGTCGTGACCCGAACCTAATTTTGGAAATTTGGCGCTTACAAAAAAAATGGTGCACAAGGGGAAATTGGCCGCGAAAAAAAAATTGTGAATTTTTTGGTCGGAACCCGATTTGGTCGTGGTCAGAAGCATTCGTGACCAGAGGTTCTACTGTAGTTTACATGGTTTCTTCCACTCATCCATCATTATAGCATCACAGCAGTTCTGAGATACTAGTTAGGCTGAAGTGCAGTGAGTCATCCAAGGTTATCCTGCATTCTTCATGGCTCAGTAGGATTAAAAACTTGTGTTTACTCAAATATAGACTGACTTTCTATCCCATATACCACAGCTACTCACATTAGCCTTCTAGATGTCCTTATTCACCCTTGATGACATTATCATCCAAGTGATTCCCAATTTTAATATCATAGCACTTAGCTGGCCAACTCTTGATTAATTGTGTTCATGGCATATCTGAAGTTTTCTGAGGTTGACTAGCTAATGGTAATCAGCATGCCCAGCATAACTTTCTTTGACCTTACAACTCTATTGTTTTAAGAGAGGAAAAACATCAGAATGTTGAAGCAGAGCATGACATAATGAAAGCAATCAATCTTAGCGTTCTCATTTCATCTCTTGAGTTCTCTGGCATATAGCATTAACTAGACAACCAGTGTCCCATTGGGTCACTGTTTCAGAGGTATTTCCTGACCTAAACAGAGAAACAAAATGACCAAGGGTGATTAAAAAAGCAGGGGACTTCCGACTTCTTGCTGGCTTCCCCATTGAGTTTGTGGGAATCTGGCCGGGAGCATCGGAAACCTTCCTTCTTTTCCTCCCTCCCACCCCCTGGCTCTCTTTTGATTTGAAAAATGTCACTTGCAGGATCTTTTTGCAGAGGGCTACAGTTGGGAAGGGAATAGGAAGCCTCTGGCAAACTATTCTGATTGCCATCCTTAATTCTTAAGGAGAAAAAACTGGTACTGCTGAAATTCATCCATTTTGTTGCCAAGATTCTGTGAATCAATTTCAAGATACTGAGTGGTAGCAAATGTGATGCTGGGGGGGGGGGAAGAAGCATCCATGCAGGTTAAGAAAAGGTAAGGTAGTAATCCCATCCCTTTTCAACACGTCATCACATGCACAGAAAAAAAGATTCAATTGTATTGTCGTACCTTCCATCTTGACTTTTTGACCCTGCCAGCACACACCTCTCCTGGGACAACATGCAGGCCAAAGGCTACCCACTAGTGGTATAACCCAAGATTAATTATCAATAAACATTTTGAAAAATCAAAGGTTTAATAAGAAAAATAATTCACCTTTCAATATCTTGATTTAAGGCAACCACCTCTGCTTTCAGCTTTACTACTACTTCTTGCTGTGCTTGAATCTGTAAATTCTTTGAAACGGTCTCCTTGGATATCCGAGCTACTTGAGAATCCCAGTTTATTTTCAGTTCTTCTAGTTCATGTTCAAGTCTTAAAAAGCAACAGCTCAAATTTGATCTCCTTAATTGTTTTATTTTAAAGAAAACAAGTAAGCAATTGTCTAATTTATCTAAGTGGTCAGAAGGACAGTCAAAGCATCATGAAACTTGGCAATGTTAAAGTTAGATATTTATATAATATTAAAATTATATGATGCAATATTATGCATATACAATAGATTTGGATTCACTGAAATTTCAGAGACATATAATACAGCGGTTCTCAACCTGTGGGTCGCGACCCCTTTGGGGGTCGAACGACCATTTCACAGGGGTCGCCGCGCGCGTTAGCCCGCCATCTTGGTGCCACCGTCACTGCAGGGGTGAAATGCTCCCGGTTCGGCCGTGCCTGCGGGTCGCCGGACAGCTGATAGCATCAGAGC
>QLTV01003388.1:1686586-1710709 GCA_003457575.1 Thermophis baileyi | reverse complement strand
GGACAGCCCTGGGGGGAGGGGAGAGAGGAGAGAGGGGAGGGGAGAGGAGGAAAGTGGAGAGGACAGGAGAGAAGAAGAGAGGAGAAAAGGGGAGGGGAGAGGAAGGAGAGGAGGAGAGGAGGAAAGGAGAGGAGAGGAGAGGAGAGGGAGAGGGAGAGGGAGAGGGAGAGGGAAAGGGAAAGGGAAAGGGAGGGAGGGAGGGAGGGAGGAAGGAAGGAAGAGAAAGAGAAAGAAAGAATGAAAGAAAGAAAGAAAGAAAGAAAGAAAGAAAGAAAGAAAGAAAGAAAGAAAAACTTATGACCACAATTGAGCCCAACATTTTGGTTGCTAAGCAAGAGCATTGTTAAGTGAGTTTCACCACATTTTACAAGTTGGCCATGCCCACCCGTTCACCTGACCCCCCAAGCACGCCCACCCGGTCATCTGACCACCAAGAACGCCCGAGTCACCTGACCACCAAGCCCGCCCACCTGAAGCCACACCCACCTGACCTCCAAGCCACGCCCACAAAATAAGCCACGCTCACAGAACCGGTAGGGAGAATTTTTAGATTTCACCACTGGGCTGGATATGAAAAATGTGTTTCATGAGCATAGAACCAACTGTAAATAATAACTGGTGATTTGGAGACCAAAAAATGAATGAGAATGGTGACCTAGTATTTCTTAGAAAATCTCCATTCTGCTTTGGTGGCTTAGATTGTTTATTAATCCATACACATAACTCGATAAAAGTAATTAAGGTAAAAGACTGTTAAAAGATTCTCTGTGTGAAATAGGGCATTTTGGGAGGAAAGTTTCAGGGGAAGTAGATATGGAAGAAAAAGAAAAATGAAAAAAAAATGAAAGATCAGCTGCAAGGGAGAATGTATTTAACCTTTTTAAAAAGAAAAAAACCAGAGTTATTCCTACCAAATAACTGGAAAGAGGGTATAGATACCACTTGGAACCATGTCAGTAAGTTAAAAGAAACATAGAGAATAGCACTATTGGAAATATGAAAAAGGATTTGGTGAAATTATTAAGTGAAAGAAAATATTAATGAAAAGATAGCTACCAAAAGTTAGAAAAATATTGTATAATGTATATGAAGAAAAAAATTAAAAAGAATGTAATTAAAAAGAGCAAGGCACAATTAAAATTTTCAAAAGGCAAAGAAAGGCAAAGTGATTTTGATGGTAATAAAAATGTTTTGCAAGGAAATGAAAGAGGATAAGTTCCCTAATAGAAGAAAGAGTGAAGACTGTACCCATGACTGATGGCAAGAATACATTACTGTTCCTTATACAAAATTAAAAGTAACAACTGTGAATGAAAAAACTACAGGAAAAATGGATTGCAAAAACACATACTGGTAAATGGCCAAAAAAAAAAAAAAAAATGGAGCCGGCAGATACGGTACATTTGTGTAAATTGGAAGAATGATTACTACAGATGGGAAAACTAATAGAGAAATTTTAACATGTACAAATCATTGATAGAATGATAGTGAACAGTATATGATCTGCTACAATGTTTCATGAAAGAAGCAAAAATGGGTACTTTAAAATAAATTTCTGCCCACTGTTATATGGAAGTGAGTATTAGTTATGTCAAGTGAAACATGATCTTAATTTGATTGTGGTCAGAATGGGTTACATATAGAATGTATGTGGCAAAACAAGAAGAGATAGTCAAGAATGAATTGATATTGAATGAAAATACAGAAGCAAAAGACCGGGGTAAAATAAGTGTATTTTATTACAAGGGTAAACCTCTGCACACTTTTCTAACAGTTCCACTAAACCTTTTTGCCATCATTTGGGGAGATGCATTTGAGTCAATCTTGACTGCATATAAGCCACTGAAGTTTTCTTGGTAAGATTTACAAAGTGGTTTGCCGCTGTCTTTTTCCTAGAGCTGAGAGAGAATGATTGACTCAAAGTCACCCAGCTGGCTTAATTCCGAAGGCAGAACTAGAACTCATGATCTCCCTAGTTTCTACCCTTGTGTCTTTAATTACTATATTAAGCTGGCTCTAAAACTACTTCTGAGTAAATTGACAAGAGATTATCTTAGTGCTTTCAATGGCTATTTGTCCTCATAATTTCTCTAAAAACAAATTATATAAATATCCCAAACAGTACACTTTTATATAAAAACATACTGTATTCTATATTATTAAAAGCACAGTACGTTCATGGTTGACAAAAAATAAATGTTATGTATACTTCTATTTTCCCCACATTTTCCTTTTTTTTTAAATATCCCCATATCTTAATTTTTCTGAAAGTTTTCCATTGACAAAAATTCAGACAAAATTTCTCTTCATATAGAATTGTAATAATATCAGCCTCTGTATAAGTATTGACCCAAATCAGAAATACACACAAATAGACTCCGGGAGGGAAACTAAGCATGACAGAATGGACTAGTTTCACAATTTCTCTCTAAATCACATTGAAATATAAGGAAATGTTATTGACAGTAAATTACTTCAGAATCTATATGGACAATCCTATATGTCATGCAAAAATGTATTCCTAATTTAACATGATACCCATTCAGAGGCATCAGCCAATTTACTTCTTCCCTATATAATCAAACTTTATCTCCATTTAGTTATATTGGGAAGGGGGAAAACCATTCCTTGCTAAAATAAAATAGTTGAAGGGCATTGGACTTCCATCCTGGCAAAAATCTGTGAGGTAGATTTTTATGGAGTATATCATATTTGATACAATAACTACCGGTATACAATTCCTATCTATTAATGAGATCTGAAAACTACAAGTTTTCTATTATAATATCAAAATATATTCCCAGTAAATGGGAAACACATTGCATCTAAATTTATATTTGACCTTTGTTTAAAATTCATATTAGAAAGAGACCTCCTTGCCCAGATTTGAGCTATAGTCAAATCAAATCAAATATTTTTATTGTGGTGTTTGACCAGCCTTTTTGAGTTATAGTCTGATTGGAAAACTATGGTGCACAGACAAGAAAAATATATTTATGTTTTCATAAGTGATATTCTTAATCAATAAATCTGCATCTTGACACAACTTGACCTGCCACTCAGTACATGAAGTATGAGCAAATACTTTCAACTGATCTGTCTTCAGTAAAGGCCACATTCTCAGGCTATTCTAAGAACTTTTAAGAGCTGCTGAGTGCCTTTAAGTTGAAAGCTGAAGACATATCAAAGACACATTTACTATATATCAATTATGCTCTATTGCTGGTGTGTGAAATTTCGGCTTTAATTTAGTATTACTATATAGTACGGTAGTAATTTAGTATTACTACTATACAGAAAGTCCCAAGAATCTTTTCTTGACATTTTTCTCTTTTGTATATATTCTTTAAAAATATACAAATTTACACATTAGAAAGCAGCAAAAACAACAAACCAAAGCCCTCCAGGTTATTATTTTTACATATTAAAACCTAATTCCTTGAGCCCTGGGAATCTAAACCAGAACTGCAGGACTGTTCCTATTTATTCCACTGAGTATGGAGAGAGAAACTATACTCTGTTTTCCTCTCTGTCTCTTTTATTAGCTTTTTTCTAAGGACTCCAAAAAGGTATATCATGACTCGGTAGGAAGTAGGCTGAAAGTAACCTAAGGATCTAAGAAATTTCAAATTTCAATCCTTCCACCCCTCCCAAATGAGAGGCTCCCAATCTGCTTCAGAGTGCAGGCAGAGGGTTGTGAGCTATAGAATATTGATTTTCACCCCAATTTTTATATAATAACTTTCATAATTAGTGCACTGAACCACTTCTGTGGAGTCTTCACATTTGAGCTGTGTCAATCCATTAACAAATGGAGAGATACAACATATTTCCACCCTAATTTTCACCATGCTTGTTTGGAAATGGAGCATCACTCAGACCGGATTTATTCACTGTTTTTTTAAGGGAAACCATATTTATTCCATTGTGCACACAGAAATGCTCTCACAATGACTTATGTATCAATAAATACACTTTGCCTTCAAACTCCTATCTCAAAAAAGATAAGACACACACAAAAAGAAGATACATACTGACAAGAAAGGTAGCTGTTATAAAAAAAAAAACTTAAAATATGAGCTTTTAATGTGATACAAATTTTGTAATCATAAGCTCTAATGCAGGGATAATACCGTAAAGGTCCTTAAAGAGGAAGTTGGTCTTATCATGATAACCTGAATGGAAATAGTACAAATAGATGAAGGGTTCAAAACTGCTATTTTCAGCTGAATGATGAAAGTAGCTTCTCAACAAAGCAGGTTCTCAAACTGGTCTTTGACTCAGATATTTAGAAATTTTATTTTTACATGTATTTATTTAACAAAGTATAAAACTACCTGTATTTCTACACACAACCCACATTAACTGTTGGTAATGTATTGGAAAAACAAATATGGCACAAGACCCTAATATAAAATGGATTATATCATTCTGTAATAGTACATCACATTAGATTGAATCAGACCAAGACAAATCAAGCCATACTTACTTTTCAATGATAGTCTCTTTCTCTCTCAACTGCTCTATAAACCTATACTCAGCCTGATCTAATTTCATTTCCAAAATTTCCTTATTTGTCTGTAGTTTTTGGATTTGATTTTTCCATCTGTGTGTTTGTTCAACATGGGCTTGTTTCATTGAAGCAATCACTGCCTCCTTTTCTCTGGCAAAGTGATCTATTGTAGCATGCCTTTAAAAGAACACAAAGACAGTTTTTACTTGGGTGCTGCAATCCTTGCTACTAGGAGGAAAAACATAATACTTAACGTACATACAGTAAAACTTTTCAAGTCTATACATATGGGAGCCAGGTCTGATCACCTTGCCTTTCAAGGACCTCGAGTCACACTTTGGCTTTGGGATTATGATGATAATTAATAATCCACATAAAAACATAGTAATCAGGGATAAAATATGGTGGCATATTTTAATCATAGTAATATAGAACTTAGCCAGTATGGTAATGCTAGCATTGGAATTGGAAACAGGAGCTTAATGTAATATTGATCTGTTCCTCCTGAATATTGTCACAGATAAGACAAAATTGCATATGTCTGTATACAAACTGCAATACAGCAGTATATAAACAATTGTTTCAACCTCTTCTGAAACACAAGGCCAACTAGTCTTTGGTTGCATAGAAAAGGGAGACTGAACATCTGCAACTTGTCATCTCTTTAACATATACTCATCCAGTGATGAGCATATGTTTCATTCAACCCTATGAATGAAAGTCAAAATAATGTATTTTCTTTAGTTTTTAAATACTTAATTAGATTCCCAATTAAGCCTTGGTAAATTAGCTAAACAGGATTATAAAAATTGTGCTATGCACATTCTCCAGATATTGTAAAGAGATCAAAGTTAATACTTGAGAAACTAAATGTTGCACAAACAATGTTTTTAAAATAAGCATTTTTGGAAGATTTTCATGCAATCTGATTTCCTTAATAAGGTTTATTTTGTTTACCTCTTTTTTTTCTCTTGGTTTTCAAAAAATAGAACACTAAATAAGATTGATGCTAGGGAGCAATAACCAGTTCAGAAGGGAAGAAGCTTCTTGGATGAGAAGCGAAACGTTTTCAAGGAAAAAACCAAAGAAAGTCCAGTTGCCTTTTGAAAGGCATCTTTGGAAATGCTTACTATTGTATTGTACTGAACTATACTATACTGTACTCTTATTAGATAAAAGAGCCTGGCTAGTATGTGAAACCAAAGATATCAAACACTCAATCCACAGAAAATTGACAACTGATTTGTACTTTTTTTTTTTTTGCTGATGTGGAAAAATTCAATCCTAATCCCAGTGCTATATGCACACGTTTCCCAAATGCTAAAATAGTGAGTTCAGCAAGAAAAGCCTTCAGACAAACTAATATACTAATTGTTTGTTTTTAAAAGTAGAATCCTCCACTTTTAATGAAATGAATGCATTCAATGTTCATAGTATATTTATAAAGTAAGGGCACATGTTGAAAGAACTTACTTTTTCTCAAATGTTTCTTTTTCTTTTTCCCAGCCGAGCTGCACTGAAGCAAGTTTACTTTCTAAATCCTGTATCCTACATTGTCAAACATTGGAGAAAAGTAAAATAATTTACTTTATACTAAGAGGCAATGCATAAAATTATCAAGCCTTTTATGAAAAAGTCTGAAGATAAGTAATTGCCAAAGCATATTTTAAGAAAATTGGGATAAAATCAGCAATTTTTCCAATACAGAATAAATCGCCTTCAAGGAGATTAAAAGGTTGAAATTGCACAATTCAAATATATATTATTACACTGGGCTAGACCCTTTTTAGCTATATGGGTCCTATACAAAGATGAAATTATTCTTCCATTTTTGTATCTTACTTTCTCATCTTAATTCACCTAATGAAGGACAAAAAGTGACTGCATCATACATGCAAGTGAGAATATATTCTGTCTAGTCTAGAATTACAGGTAGTCCTCAATTTACAACAGTTCATTTAGTGACTGTTCAAAGTTACAACGGCACTGAAAAAAGTGATCTATGACCATTTTTTACACTCATGACTGTTGCAGCATCCCCATGGTCATTTGATCAAAATTCAGCTGCTTGGCAACTGATTCATATTTATGATAACTATAGTATCCCTAGGTAATGTGGCCACTTTTTGCGATTTTCTCAAAGTCAATGGGGAAGCCAATTCACTTAACAACTGTTTTACTAATTTAACAACTTCAGTGATAACTGTGGCAAGAAAGGTCGTAAAATGGGGCAAAACTCACTTAGATATCTCACTAAGCAACAGAAATTTTGGGCTCAATTGTGGTCATAAATTGAGGACTACCTGTAATGTTTTTTTAAAAATTTTTATATGAGGAACATTATTTCATACACAACTTGGCAGATATGAAAATGAGTATGTCTGTTCTTTGCTGTAGTAGAAACATCTCATCTAATTCTAATTAAAAAAACTGTGCAATACTATATAAACCTATTTGAATTAGATATTATACAAATCAGTCTGAAATTGTCTGAGTTTATGAGCATAGAATATACAATCTAGGGTTAGTATTTTGACATGGGATTAAGGTGAACTAACTGTTTAGCTAAGGAAAAGATATGTATGGATTCTGGAGTCATGCACAAACTCAGAGACATCTTTAACTAACTGCTTTGTAATATATTTTAAAAGCCCATATTTTCTTCTTCCAGGTACAAGAAAAGGAGGAAGAGGAAGAGAAAACAAATAAAAATAGAAGGAAAGAAGGAAAATCAATGGAAAGATTCTGCCCCCCCCCCTTTAATGAGTGGAATGATACAGTACTGAGCATCTTTTACGGCTGTAATATCTTTTATTTCCCAATCTTTGCATCTAACTTGTTTTTCAAGCTCCAAATTAGCTGCTTCTGCCACTTTCAGTGAGTCTGCTGCTTTCATTCCAGCTTCTTTCAAAGCCTCTAATTCTTTGGTCAACAATTTCACCTTTTCAAAATGAAAGAACAAAACAAGCTATTAAATATTCCCCATAAAATTTAAAATTATAGAAAGTACTCTGTTACATAACATGTTTATGAACACAAACACACTTTTATTTGAAATGGATTTGAAACATAGGATAGGGTAGACAAACTGCGGATTTTGTATATGTCTTCAATAACCATTCATTAAGCAGCTTACTCAGTTCAGAAACAACATTAATTCCAACTGTGGCAATGTTAGATACTGTTACATCTGAATTAAGGAATAAAATAACTACTTCTTTGTCACTCATCCGAAATGGTGGACTAATAGGGAAAAATATTGTTTCAGGGAACTACTCCTTAAAATAGTTCTCTTTACATTACTTCTTAATAGCTGAAATAAGTTTGCCTGGTTATGAAAACAGAGCATGTGTATCAGAATAAAAAAGTGAGAGTAATACCACAACATATCTGCTATGCATGTTTACACTTGATGGCAATTACCTTAAGCTCATGGGAGAGAACTAAGTTGCTCATTTCATCTGCTTTCTGTCGAAACTCATGCTCTCTTTTTTTTATTTCTGTGTCAATTTCTACAAGAAGTTCCTGAAATAAAACACATGCAATTGTAATAATATTGTAATCTCATAAAATAATACAGAATAAATAACTTTCAAGAGCTTACAAATTGTTTTTTTAAGTGTTACAGTTTGCAATATATTAAATACATAGAGATGTTTTTGTAAACTAGGACTACTAGTCTTTTCAGCTTCAGCAGGCTGAGGATTTTTTTGGGGTGTGTGTGGCTGTTTGGGCTCCAGTGTACCATAGTAGAAGAAAAAAAAGACACCGTATGCCATATTGCTAACATAGGATATTTTACAGTTATTTTATTTATGCTGCTCTACTACAATTCTATTAATTAGTTGTATATTTCAAAAATATTACTATTTCTATGTATGTGGCTATATCCCTGTTCTTTGGGTTTTATTATTCATCCATATGTTTGCCAGGTTTATAGTTGTTTACATTTTTTATTATTTGAAAAACCTATAAATAATTCTTTGAGATATATTTTTTTCTTTTCAAAATATTTATACGTTTACATACTATAACAAGGATTCTACCCTGAAATCAATTGACAGAAAGTAGTATACAGTAAAGAAACATGTCAGTTAATACTTAAAATGCCTTAAGTTAGCTAACAGATCTTTTTAATGTTACAAAGCTGAAATCCTGAAATCAGAGAAGCACTGAGTGCTGGCACAGGCCAGAGTGTTTATTTAGCCCTTGCAAACTGTTTTTGATTTATAGTAATGACCTTCCTGAAATTCAAGGTTGGCAAATTTAGCACAGCGTTTTGGCTGTACCCCTCTGTAAAGTATTTTACACCATCTTATTTTACTAGAAACAATTCTACCAATTTTTTTTCAAGAGGATGATGCCATGTTAGGAAGTAAAGCACATATTCCCTAATATGTAGAATGATAAAGTTAATTCTAGTTATTCCCACCACTATGTATATCTTTATTTAATATAAGATGTTTAATAAAATCACATAAATTGAACTGCATGGGGATAGAGGGAGGGAAATACTCAGAACAATGAATGCCTTCTTTTTGTTTACTGAAAGGAAAATATAAATGTTTCCCTATTCAAATAGTTTGTTATGCCTTCTGTACCTGTCTTTGCAAAGCAAGTTCACCTTCGACTTCCTGGAGCTTTCTCTCCAATTGTTCTTTCATATTTTGATATTCCTCATGATAATGGCTGATGTCAGCATCTTTGGAACTATGAAATCAAGGAATTAGTAATATAAAGAGCAAATACTGATCTGTCAGAAATATATTTCTCTTTCCATTCCAGCGTAACGTCTACATGAAAGTATTGGGTGAGGCCATCTGTCAGTACAGGGTTTAAGTATTATCAGTATGCTGATGATACACAACTATATATTGGTGCCCTAGGTCACCTAAGTGATGCTGTCAAGTTTTTTTCCCCAATGCCTAAAGGCTGTCAGGATCTTAGTGGGAAGGAACAGTCTTTGACCAAGTGGCTGTGACTTTCCATTGGAACTGGAGACCTCCTATCCTTATCTCTGGATGAAATGCCACTCCCTAAGACAAATGAATGGGTGTGCAATCTGTGAGTTCTTGTTGATTATAGCTGGCAGCTGTGGCCAGTTGATATTTGCAAATCTATTTTGTATCCAGTTTTATCTTTTTTCTGGATCAGGAGGTATGTTTGTAGTCACTTATGCCTTATTCATTTCCCAGTTGGACTACAGCATGTGTATAAGGGTCCCCTTGAAGATCATTTGGAAGATGCAGCTAGTCCAGAGCATATTATGGGCAGTTTTGGGTGCACCACAATACACCCACATAACATCACTGCTACATGAATGCACTAAAATCTAGATCCTAGCAGTTTTGCAGATACAATTCATAGTGCTGGATATCACTTATATAGCTCTATATGATGTAGACCAGGATACTTGAGCCACCACCTGTTTCTAATTGTTTCTGCCTGTCCCACCAAATCTCATGGGGTGGACATGCTCCATTCTGTGAAACAATGTCATCTTATGTGACATAGGATGCATGCCTTCTCTGTTACAGATGATATGTAAATGCAGCCCTCTACACTTTATTCATTCAGTTTGGAATGAGAATTTGGTTAATATATTCAAGAATTGGGGTCATATGTAAGCTACAGGTTGCCACTGGCTAGGTCATCCCTATGCTAGAATGCATTTTGTTAGATCTGCTAAGGTCATATTTGTAAAACATGTGTAATCCAGTCAGTCACTAATTGTTGGATCTCTTTACCTGTGGTTCTAACAACATAAGTTATATAGCAACTAACTCAAAAGTTACCATTTTAGGAATGTAAAGTCCGTACCCATTTTGTACAGGAAGGTTTCATAATTTCTGCTATCACTACCCAGTGACAAAAAGAACCCCAAAAATAAAGTAGACTTTCCTCCATGTTCTGAGTCACATAAGAACTTGAACCTCACATTCATGCTGACTGCTTGTTGCTCTATCTTCTAGTAGTTCCTACCATTTCACATCTTCCTGCAATATAGGTATGTAATACAGAACATAGGCTATCAAATGGAGCACTGAAAAGCCAGCATGTTCCATTGCTGTTAGAAAGCAGTGAGTTCTACAAGACTTGTTTTTCTCAGCCTATCTGTAGCCCCAATTCTCTCTTCTTCTTTTTTTTTTTTTTTGGAGAACTGAATAGAGACGACTAGGCAACTACCACACTTAGAAATGAATTACTATACTATGTTTGTGTGATGTGAGACTGGGGAACAACTAGGGGAGTTGGGATTAAAGCTGCTTTTACTTAGCCTCACAGCTAACTGGCTTTAGATAATCACATGACATACCCCAGTCATAATTCAGTTAAATTTACATGAAATGAATCATAGTTTATGGTCTTTTGATAGCAGTAATGAATGAATTATTCTTACCACATATGGTATATTGTCAAAACTTCATACTAGGTATGGCAGCTCAGCTTCTCATTTTCAAGCAGACTCAAGATTAGGGTAAATAGATTTATTGTCAAGAATTGTGAAACCATTAGAGGTATACAGTATTCAGAGCAAAAGCATGAAAAGTGCTTGAGATCCACTGTGGTTCTGCTCACAGAATCTGTTGGCTACTGTAATTTTATCATGTGAATTTATGTGGTCAGGTCATCTAGCCTAATGAAATAACTGTGAGACCAACATAACAGAAGCAAATACACCCACACATCCCCTATACATACACACACACTAATAGAAAACACAATAAAAATACTAGGTAATCAACTTGTCAGTCAGCACGGGGCAAAAATATAAACCAGTCTCCAATATCGTTTTTTTAAAAAGGGTTTTAATGTCTTTTGACAGAACAACAGGGTCAGAGCCATCTAAACTTCAGGGGTGAAGCTGTTCACAGAACGTTTGGGGCCAGCACAATTCCATGCTACTTCCTTACTCTGCCCATATCTATTTCATTGGAAAATAAGGGATTACCCTAGAAACGTCTTTAATCATACTGCCTGCTACTTCCTTACTCTGTCCGTATCCATTTCATTGTAAAATAAGGGATTACCCTAGAAGCTTCTTTAATCATGCTGAGATTTCTGGGGCAACATGTATAACTCCTTTAAATACTATTTTCAGTCACGTTCCAGCCACTCTATTTGGAGTGACACTTTGGGGAGTTAACTATGATTGTTTCTTTCTATCTATCTATCTTTATTGTTGCATTGTGGTTTTAATTAATTAATAAATTAATCAATTAAATGTGTATTCTACAGTATTTTATTGTGGACATTTTACTTGATGTATTCTATAACTGTTGTAAACCACTGGTAGCTGCTAAGATGCAGTGACATACATTTAATGAATAAATAAATCCATTTATTAAATCCATTTAATAAACTATTAAATAAGGAAAGGGTTCAATAAACAGCTTCATTCCAATCCCTTTATCATCATTGATTGTATGTTTGACTATATGTATGCACTGGAAGCCCAGGCATGACTCAGCGACGTGGAAGAACAGAAGAGGATGGCTTAGAATGAAAAACTCAGCAACGTTCCAAACCACTGTCCGATTTCATCTTCTAAAGCAGTGGTTCTCAACTTTCCTAATGCCGCGACCCCCGCCCCGCCGTCACAACCCCCGCCCCTCCCCCCCGCGCGTGCGCGTTGCCAGGCGAGAAGCGATGAGGTGACAAAGGGGGTGTGGCACCAAGATGGCGGGCTAGCCGAGGTGGCGCAGTGGTTAGAGTGCAGTACTGCAGGCTACTTCAGCTGACTGTTCAGCAGTTCAGCGGTTCAAATCTTACCGGCTCAAGGTTGACTCAGCCTTCCATCCTTCCGAGGTGGGTAAAATGAGGACCCAGATTGTTGGGGGCAATATGCTGACTCTGTGAACCGCTTAGAGAGTGCTGTAAAGCACTGTAAAGCGGTATATAAGTCTAAGTGCTATTGCTATTGCTAGCGCGCGCGGCCCTTCCATCGGCGCCTGCACATTCAAGGGCCGCCTGTGCGTCGCACCGTCCCCGGGTACTGGTATGTGGACGGATAGAGGAGCGGTGTCTCGGTTCCTAAGACCATCGGAAATATGTGTTTTCCGATGGTCTTAGGTGACCCCTGTGAAAGGGTCGTTCGACCCCCAAAGGGGTCGCGCCCCTCAGGTTGAGAACCGCTGTTCTAAAGGGATGCAGTGCGGGAATTTTTTTAGTAATTCTCCACAGCTCTACACCTCATCCAGCCCACGTCGATGCTGATTATTGCTTTTGTTGTTTCATTTCTATGTGCCAATTTCATCCCATTCTGTTCAGTTTTCCAAGAGCTAACATGAGACCCAATTCTTTACATAATTTATTTCCAGTGCTCCACTGGGTTGGAAAGAATATAAAAGCTCTGCATTTAAATAACACTTTTTAACAATGTCATAAGAATAGCAATTTCAACATCATCCCTCCCCTGGAAGGGTAAATATTTTTGTACCTTTTACAGCAAATACCTATAATTTCTCTACCATAAAATAATTACCTAGGAGCCTGTCGAAAGGAAGGTGGCTATAGACATTAGCAATAGCAATAGCATGTAGACTTTATATACCACTTCACAGTGCTTTACAGCCCTCTCTAAGCAATTTACAGAGTCAGCATATATTGCCCCCAACAATCTGGCTCCTCATTTTACCGACCTCGGAAGGATGGAAGGCTGAGTCAACCTTGAGCCAGTAAGAATCCAACTGCTGGCAGTC
Organism: Thermophis baileyi; assembly: GCA_003457575.1. Taxonomy (NCBI): domain Eukaryota; kingdom Metazoa; phylum Chordata; class Lepidosauria; order Squamata; family Dipsadidae; genus Thermophis; species Thermophis baileyi. The sequence goes on along the minus strand of QLTV01003388.1, from coordinate 1,697,494 downwards.
AGCAGAATTAGCCTGCAATACTGCATTGTAACTACTGCACCACCATGGCTCCTTACTAGACCCTAAAGTCCATACTTTGTCAGGTAGAATTGAAGAACAGTCTTACCATACCTGTGAAACTGTTCCAAGGCTAATTGGTGTTTTTTCAGTTTCCGCTGATATTGATCTTTGAGAGCTTCTTGTTTTTTTGTTTCCTGAGCAAGTGCCTGCTGCAGTTTATCCACCTGTATTCTAAGATCACTAACCTCTGCTTGGTTAGCATTTTCAACCATTTTCAACTGGATGAACAAGGTATCATAGTGCTCCAACTCTCTATCTCTCTCCTCTAGGACTTTAAGGTTATAAGTGAAATCTTCTTTTAAACTGTTATATTTCCTGTGCATTTCTTGAAGTTGTTTTCTGGTTTCTTGCAGTGTAGTTTCCTGAAAATGGATCTGCCGAGCTTGTAATTCTTTCAGTTCTTGTTCTTTACAGATAAGAAGTTCATTTAAATCTTTCTCTGCATATAACATTGTTGTTCCTGAGAAAGAGGATACCTTAATTAAAGCAGAAAAAGGCACTTTATGTTCAATCATAACTCCATCCATCATTTTGGTCTGTACATAATATCTGACATACATAATTGTATTTAGCTTATACAGATATGGACCAAAGAAAAGGAAATAGTAAGTAGTAACTGATAACTAATATCAGTTATTTTACAAAGAGGCTGATTCCAGGTTGGCCACAGTTAAAACATCTAATGATAATCTGTAGGTCTACAGTACTTACTGCAGTGTTCAATGAGAAAACTTTGGACTTTTGGCAACTTCAGCTGGTCCAAAGATCCACTGCTATTATTGATCAACCTTGTTTTTAGAGGCTTCAGTTGCTTCTGTCTTGTTCCTTAGTGCAACTTAAAGCAATTGTATTTTGATCTGGAGTCATATATACACTAATTTGGAATCTGATTTCCTGAGTAACATCAGTTCCTTTACATCAGCGGTTCTCAACCTGTGGGTCGCGACCGCTTTGGGGATCGAACGACCCTTTCACAGGGGTCGCCTAAGCATGCGCTAGCCCGCCATGCCCCCTTTGTCACCTCATCACGCGTGGGGAGGGGGCAGGGGGGGGTCACGGCGGCGGGGCGGGGGTCGCAGCATTAGGAAGGTTGAGAACCACTGCTTTACATGAAGCTCTCTGCCTCAGTCTTTTTCTACGGTCTTTCACTCATCTTCAGAGGTTAGATAGATGTTTACTATAATATTGTTTATAGTGTTTTACATTTTAAATATTTTAAGCACGTTATCATCTACCCACATTATTGATATAGAATGTGGCATTTTTCTGTGTCACATTGTGAACGTATAAAGCCAGTGAAACAGCAATAAAGCCTCTTTCCAGTCCAATAGTAGCATTTTAATCTTTCAGATTTAATCTTTCAGGTTTTCAGATAAAGCAACATGATAAAATATGATACAGCACTTCAATGTTTTCTTTTAATACAGCTCTAACTATTTCCCCAAGACATTAATAGAAACTAAAACCAAGTACTTTCTTTACCACTCAGTTCTATTCTATGCTTTCAGCAATATGGGCCTGTAGTTCTCCACTAGTGGACAATAGAAAAGTCATTTTGCAAAGAAAAAGGTCACTTTTAATCATTTATGATGGGTTGAACATCATGAATATGTCAGACAAGAGAAATATGCATCTACGTGCTAGAAAGAATCAGTATTTTATAATACTGATTATACTTTAAAGAATAACAAACAAGAGTGAAGTCAAACAAAAAGTTTAAAAAGAGCAGGGCATAACTATGAATGAAAAAATAATCGTGCATATTTCTCATATTTTTTAAAAAAGTATACCTACTGTAGCTTTTAAATATAATGTTTTCAGTTATATGAAGAGCTCCAGATATTCTTAAAATCAAACAGCTTAAAAAGGGCAGGATCATGTATGTCTTTCTACATGTTGCATAAATCTACAGTAAATGTTAGCAACTTTTTCTTGTTGAGAGATGGGCAACAGGTTAAAAACTAGTTCTGACTATTATGTAAGGTGAGGAAAAATAACCCAATTTCTATATGTTTTATTCCAACTAGATTAGACTAGATCCAAGTCTCATGTGGACTGTATTCTCAAAATTTGCTTTTTAAAATGCAAAAATAGGACATTTTACACACACATACATACACACACGAGAGGCTATATATCGAAGCTTTACGTATGTATGTATGTATGATGTATGTATGTATGTATGTATGTATGCTGTATATCAAATCACTAAATTTAACTAACAGGCAGATATCAAGAGATTTAAATTTTAAAATAGTACATTCTTAATTTTCTCTGCTAAATAATATAAAATTTGATGCTAGCCATTTGCAAAGTGATATCAAGGGCTTTAAAGTCTTGACATATGCCTAACTTCTGGTTAAATTTAGTAATTCAGTTTTTATAGAAGACCTTTCTAATAGTCTCAAGAGAACAAATTAAAGCAATATTATTACCACTTTTGTCTTTTTTTTCAAATGAGAATGGTATGTGGTTGTCAGGGACAAGCTTTTCTTTTCTTACAAAACTATTGTATATATAAATAAATAAAAAGCAAACGTAACAATAAGGATTTAAGAAATCAGAAATGGGATCCTGATATACTAAAACATATGAAAGCTATACTAATAAAATCAGTGCTCTATTTAGCATTTGTTATCATTTTCCAGCCATCACAATAGGCACAATCCTCCAACATTGTGTAAGTCTTTGCCAGAAAACTGTCACAACTGCTTTAAAAATATAATTTTTGTTGTAGTAGTATCTCTACATTTATTACCAAAATGAGAAATGTAACTTTCAAAAGAATATTGCTTAAATTCTACAACTCAATTCTACTCTGGTGGTCAATTTAACTGAGTTGTTATTTGTTGTTGTTGTTGTTGTTTTGCTGCTGAACAGATATTGTTGGTTAAGAATCAACATTATAGCCAGTTTGATCTAGTGGCTAAGGTGCAGGTCTCGAAACCAGGAGCATATGAGTTCTAGTACCACCTTTGGCATGAAAACTGGCTTGGTGACTTTGGGCCAGTCACTCTCAGCTCAACCTACCTCACAGAGTTGTTGTTGTTGTGGGAAAAATAGGAAGAGGAAAGAGTACAGTAGTCCTCAACTTACAACCACAGTTGAGCCCAAAATTTATGTTGTTAAGGGAGAAATTTGTTGAGTGAGTTTTGCCCCATTTTACAACTTTTTTAAGTGAATCACTGTAGTTAAATTAGTAACACAGTTGTTAAGTGAATCTGGTTTCCCCATTGACCTTGCTTGTCAGAAGGTTGCAAAAGATGATCACATGACCCTGGGATACTGCAACCATCATAAATGTGAGTCAGTTGTCAAGTATCCGAATATAAATCACATGACCCTGGGGGGGATGCTTCATAAGTGTGAAAAATGGTTGTAAGTCACTTTTTCAGTGCCATTGTAACTTCGGTCACTAAACGAACTGTTGTAAGTTGAGGAATACCTGTATTAGGTATGTTTGCTTGTTTGCTGCCTTGACTTATTTATAAAAAAAGGAAGGAAGGAAGGAAGGAAGGAAGGAAGGAAGGAAGGAAGGAAGGAAGGAAGGAAGGAAGGAAGGAAGGAACCCAGTTTAATAATATAGTTCCCCTATGGTGTATGTGGTTGGATCACAATGAGCAGGATCTAAATATTTAATTGTAAGACAAGGTGGGCAGCCATTTCATAACTGATAGACACAGTTCCCATTTTCTGGGAAAGTTAGGGCTATAGCAGATGGAATAATAAAGCACATGGAAAGGGACAGTGGTATGTAAGTGAAATAAGCTGATATTTTTCCTGATTTGGGGGTTACTACGTTTGAGGGATTTTCTTTGTAAAACTACCTAAGGTTTATTTTAAGTTTATACTACATTATGCCTGGGCATTTCCTCCCTCAAAAAGTTGAGAAAATGGATTACCAGTTGTCAGAAATTATAGTCAAAGTGACCGAAAACACATTATAAAAGGAAGTGGGAAAAATATTTGAAAGAATAAGAGAAAGTATACTGCATGTTTATATATACAGTTGCAGCAAAACTTTCTCCTAAATATTAATAACAAAAAACAGACACTATAAAGCAGAAATACTGAAAGAGACTTCACATATACAAATAACAAACGGGAAATTACACATTTATTACAGGGTAGGGGGAAGTCTGACATTACATACAAGTTTCCAGGATCCAGAGAGTTTTCTCCATCCAGGAAAAGCTATGGTTTTATTACAGTGGGATACTGATGCCATATGCAACTATAAAAGAACACCGTGAGAGATACTGCAAATTAAATGCGAAACACCAACCTTTGATTAAAGGGAGGCCGGTGAACGAAGTCAACGCCTCCAACTGAAGGGTCCTCAGAGCTGAGCGGGGACGAATTCCTTTAAAGAGTTCCCTTCCCTTATCACCACCGCCCAACAGATTAGTCTCTTCAAAGCGCAGCAGGGTCGTCGCGACGGCTGAGGCCTCGTTTCCATGGAAACTATAACGGTTGGCACGTCCCGAAAGCCTTTCCGGCAGAGAACAGGTGCTCCGGATTCTTGTGACCGCCAGTAGCTGCTTCCCAGGCACGTGACGAGACGCCGTCTCTCCGCGAGTCGTCGTTGCATTACAACATTGGATTATGTATTCTTTGTTATATAGTGGATAGCCAAAGCAGTAGAGGCAAAATAGAAGTCGGCAATGGGGAATAGCGGATGTCAAAGCAGTATTATTTTCAGTGATGGGCCAGTGGATAGCACTTCGATTCAGTCGGGGAACAGCAGTATTTTGTGCTCAGATTTGAAGTACTTGGATTTAAAAAAATAAAATAAAATTAATACCCTAGTTTTCTTCATAAAGAAGGAGAGGAGATAAATCTTAAAATAAATAAAACATGTGGTTAAAGTGTCCTACTTTTTTGGATAGTGTCAAATATTTTTACTATAAATTTGTTTGTTATAGTCCATGACATATTTATATGAAGCTGGATGCAATGCATACTTAAAGCCCTACTACTAGTTGTTTTCCTACTGCACTGGCTTTTCTTCCCAATATATTCTTTGTTTACTGACTATATAGATCACTGAATCTCTTCTATCAGGCAATACCCAAGTCAGTGCTGTCCAAGAAACTGTAACAGGGAAGATCAGTTCTGCCTGAACTGGATATATATGTACATAAATAATAAAAATAATAGGTTACAGACAGTAAATTTGAACATCCTTTAGTGCAGAGCACTACAACCGGATAATATCCAGATTCATTTAAATGCCACTGCATCCATGATGCCCTATAGTTGATAATTCACATATTAGATAAGAATATTATTCATTAAAAAAAATCAGTCTTATTATCTTGTAAGGTTTTCAATATTTCTCTTCCTTTCTTTGTACCAATAATAGTACCGTCTTCTGAGAGAGAATCCAACATGATGCTGTTAAGTCATAATATAGCTGGGTTGTGTGAACCCAGACAATTAAGTTTGTAAAAGAGTGTGTGGTTTTTCTGTGATAGACAAAACCATTCAACTAAGATTTTATTCAATAAACCATTGTTTAAAGAAACAGCTTAGCAGAACCTATTCATGTGATCTATGGGGCTTACTTATAAGTACATTGCATAATTGTGTACTATTGAGTTGGATTCAGCTCCTGGTGATTGTGTGGACAATGCTTGCTATCAAGAGCTTTTTTTAATAAAAGCATTCTAATAATTCCTTTGGTCCTTCCCTGTATTTCTTGCATTTCAATTATACTAATTGTAAGGAAAGTTTTTTTAAAATATTAATATCATCAATGACCAGACTTCCTTTAGTCTTACCAAGTCATCATCTCTAGGTCTACTTTTAGAAGTTCTGTACTATAATTTCATTTTTAGTACTGTTTCTCAATATCTAGAGGGGTGCTTTCCAATTTTTCAAATCAAAATTTATTAAATGTCACAACCATGTTCCTAGAGTTTTCTTGTCAACGATACAAAGTGGCTTGTTTTTGCAATGGGTTTGATTTTGGAGTTCCTATTCCTAAATGGTTTGGCTATCCTTATGCCAATCAGAGCTCCATCTGCTGTCACCCCTGCTGTTGGATTACTCTTAGCTTTCACCTTCCTGTTTACAGGATGATTCCACCTGGAGCTCCTATTCTGGAGCTCCTATTCTCACCAGAATCACTCTCAGGTTACTGGAGAACTACCAAGCCCTCCCACAAGTTAGTAACCCTCAGACAGGAAATTTAATTGCAGAATTAAAGTCTCATCATCCCTTTTTATCATCCTTCACTTTTAGATAATTTCCTTTTTATGATGTAACAATTACCTCTGCAAATAATTTATTCAGATGGCTCTCCTCTGAGAGCTACAAATTAGTAGTGCTTTTAAAATAATCACATACAAATTTGTAAATTACTTATGTAATTCAGAGAATGGAAGCTCATTATAATTGCTTGATAGTAGGTTATTTTTAGTAACATTTGCCCAACTATCTCTCAATTAAGAGACAATAAACTCTTGGTACTTTATTTGGAAATGTCGATAAACTGCATGGCTGATTTAATGCTTCTCATATATCCACCTACATTCAAATATTTGTTTCTGTTTGCTTAGTGCCTAAAAGTATGTTTAAGACACTTTAGGTAATTCTTGATTATCTAATTCTGGAAAACTGGGAAAAAATCCTAATGAACATGGTAGGAACAAAATTAAGGAATTACATTTCTGATGTAAAATTATTAAGGAACTACATTTCTGATGTAAAATGTCATAGGCTGTCTAGCAGCAGTGTCCCAGGAGGTGAATTTAGGATTGGGTTTTGAAAGGTTATAGACAGATATGATCTGGGGATGAGATTTCAGCTGCAGTGATGTGTGCTTTGGCACGCATGCCAACCTTGGAGAGGGTCATCAAAGGCACAATAATCCATCTGTAGTAATATCCAAGTCACATTATGAGCTCTGCTACATGAGAAACTTAAAGGATGCAAGCCATTCCCAACAGAAGATTAGCCCAGTCTACCAATCATGTATGCCACTATTATATGTAGTAGGTCACAATCTGTGGGTTGGAAATCCCTGGGCTTAGTGGGGGACTTCGACTCCAAAACAAAACAAAACAAAAAAACAAAGAATGGAAGAGAAGTGAAGGAATGTGTACTCCTCCCAAACAATACTGGGGGGGGGGGACACCCTTTTCTTCTTGATGTTTTTTAAGCTGCTGTATTATTGGACTGTTCGTACCATGCTATCCCAGCAGAGGTGGGTTCCTATCGGTTCTATCCGGTTCTTTAGAACCGTTAGTAACTTGGCGATGATGTCATGGAGCAGGTTCTGTTGGTGTGTCCATGGGTGCCGCCATCTTGGATTTTGCTTCTGTGCATGCGCAGAAGCTAATTTTTGCTTCTGCGCATGCGCAGAAGCTATTTTTTGATTGCTTTGGGGGGGTGCACGTGCGTGCAGCAACTGGCAGCAAAAGGATCCAGAACCCACCCCTGTATCTCAGGTTGTAATATGTGCTGGGTGTAGCAATAGCAATAGCAGTTAGACTTATATACCGCTTCATAGTGCTTTACAGCCCTCTCTAAGCGGTTCACAGAGTCAGCATATTGCCCCCAACAATCTGGGTCCTCATTTTACCCACCTTGGAAGGATGGAAGGCTGAGTCAACCTTGAGCCTGGTGAGATTTGAACCGCCGAACTGCAGCTAGCAGTCAGCTGAAGTAGCCTGCAGTACTGCACTCTAACCACTGCGCCACCTCGGCTCTTTACCTCTAAAATTTTTCCTGAACAAATGTGAGTGCATTGTGTGGCTGCCTCTGGAAAGCATATAGAAACTACTAGCAAATCAAATCTCCCTCCCAAGATTCATGAGGCATCTATCTTTTAAAAGTAAAGTATTTCTAGTGAAGCTTGACTGCAGGGGCATGTCCATATTGTTTCCTTGTCAACAGTACAGAAGAGATTGTCCGTTGTGTTTTTTCAACTTCCCATCATAGTCTTCAGTGCTGATATTTACAGAAGAATACTATGTACAGTAGTGCTAAACAGATCCAGTTCTGCTTAGCTTCCAATCTGGGCATGGTCAGGCAGGTGCAGCCAAAGCTTACACATTAAGCTTGTGTTAATGATTTGCCTCTTGACATAAACCTTCCCTATATCAATGCTGTATTTGCCTTTCATCTAATTTTTCATCTTCTCTTCCTCACTTTTAAAACATGAACTGTTTATCATTTAATTTTAATTATTCTTTGGGAACCATTTTGAGATTGATAACTATGGGAGTGGCATATAAGCATAATGCATAATAAATAAATGGTGGCTTTTCTCTGCTGGAATCCAAATGATACACCATCTCCCTCCAAGGTGATATTGAGGACTCCCAGCTCTCATTTAGAGAACCCAGTAAAGTTTCATCATATTTAACAACTTTTGTCATCTCTGAACTATTTGAAAAATCTACAGGCTCCTTTTAACCAGGTTTCTTTTTTTAAATTATTATTTGCCCGCTGTTTTCTCTGTTATTTGTTACTTTCATTCTATTGCATACTGCTGCTTGTTTTGTTAATATTTTATTATCTTTATGTTCTTTCTTTCAAATTATCATGAGGCTATTTTGCGAAAGATAAGAGAATAATGAAATGGAAGTTTGGAGAATAAACGTAAAGTGTCAATTGGAAGTAGGCAGAAAAAGGAAAAAAAGGGTGAGTGAGCAAGGGAGATGAGAAACAATTGACAATTGTAAATTCTGCTTGGATTTTGGCAGGGATTTTTTTTTCAGCTTCTGAATGGAGAGCTACACATACTGCTGTTCAGCTCCCAGAGTCTCCCCCACCCTCTGAGGCACTGCACACTCCTTACACGGGACTCTGTCCACTTAACGACCTGCAAGATAGCTTAATGACCACAACCAGTAGTGCTGGGACTGCAGTAATTGAGTGAAGCAATCACATATCTTGCTTAACAACTGCTTCACTCAATGACTGAGATTTCAGTCCCAATTGTGGTTGTAAGTCAAGGACTACACACTTTCTCATCCAAATAAGAACATCCACTGAACAACTCACAAAACTACAGCATGTTACTATCTCTGAAAATAGATTTACTGTCACAAAGTACTTCTAAAACAAGTACAAAATGATTCACATAGCCAAGTTACACCCTGCAGGGTATGGCCTATCCTTTATATTGGCAACATAGAGACCCTGTCCCCATTTGCACCTAATCATGTATGACTTAAATATGTCTGGGGGTTTTTCCTGCTGTGTCTGTCTGACATTGTATTCATTTCATCCCCAACCTATGAGTGAGACAGCCTAAGTTGTCCTTAGTTTACTTGTGATAAGATAATGTCTCCCATCTCTTCTGATATTATTGAAACATATCTTTAAGGGATGTTTTTGTGAGGGTCATTCCCACCTCCCAGCTCCTCATGCCAAATAGACTCAAATGTTTAATCAACTTCTTATTGAAGGAAAAATACTTACATGCAGCAAAACGAGATTTTCCAATTCTTTCTTTCCCAGGTAGGAGAGGTTTGTTTTGTTTTTTGTTTTTTGTTTTTTTTTAAAGACTGCAGCAATACTGTTTGAAAATGCTTAAGAAGAAAAGGCTTAAAAGTTGCATGTTAGGTTGGGAAGAGGAGAGGAATTTCTTCAGTCTCTGATAAATAAGCACACCAGCCTGCCTACCATTCCTGTCTTACTGTCCCCATTTATCTGTATTTATTTACTTCCTTTGTTCATGTTTATGTTCATACCTATACTTGTTATCTTGTACATGTTTGACAAGCAAACAAACAAACAAACAAACAAATATGGAAAAAAATCTTGAAGAAGCTAGAAGGAAGTCCACAACAGTAAATAAGGGAATTTTAGCTTCAGGCATTTCTCTCCAATCTCTCTGCTCTGACAGTGGGGGAGGGGGGGAGAAGCAAGTGATTTAGAGCAGGCAATCTCTTTTGTCTGACTCTTCCCCTGTTCCTTCAAGGCAGAGAGATTGAAGAGAGATTTCAAGAAACTAAGCTGTTTGCTCTTCTACACATCAATAGCAATGTGATTGCACTGGCAGTGCGAAAGCAGAAGTCAAATGGTCGGTAAATGAGAACTACCTGTAGACAGTTTCAGCCTGTTGTAAGAAATGTCCATCTGGGTTCAGTTCCAAATGGGGAAAAAGACACTGGAAGCATGGAGGCTGTTTGGAAAGATGGTTTAATGGTGGACAGCAGGACCACATGGTTTGAGGTCCTGGGGAAAAGGGGGATCACATCAGGGGTGGGTTCCAACTTCCCTCACTGCCGGTTCGCTCCCTCCCGCGCTGCGTGGGCACGCCTCATGGGCGCCTGCGCGCTTTGCACACGTGCGCATGCGCAGTAATAAAAAATCCAAAAAAATAAAAAAAAACCAACAAAGCCAAAAAAAAAGATGGCGACTGCATGCACAGTGCCAGAAGTCGGCTTCTGCGCATGCTCAGAAGGAAATAAAAAAATAAAAATAAAAATAAAAATAAAAGAAAAAAGAAAAAGAAAAAGAAAAAAATTAAAAAAAAAAAGATGGCGGCCCCCACAGACCGGCACCAACCGATCTGGTTTGGTGATGTCATCGTGACGTCACCAGCGGGTCGCTACTGGTTCCGGTGAACCGGTCCGAACTGTGAGGAACCCAGCCCTGGATCACATGCCTCGAAGATGTTGAAGAAGAAGAGAAGGGCTGAGATGCTGAGAGTGCCTGAGTTTTATACCCTCTGTTGGGTCCCACCTTAAGAGTTTCCTGTTCCTGTACAAGAAAAATGTATCCCATTGGCTGTCAGACTCCCAGGGGGCGGGGGCTTAGCTAAGGTTGTAGGCTTTTGTCTGTGTCCCACCAGGCTTGGCTGATTTAATCTTTTTGGGGGGCGTGTGG
>QLTV01003388.1:1664226-1681317 GCA_003457575.1 Thermophis baileyi | reverse complement strand
TTCAAGTATGGTGGCATAAGGTATTCTGATGCGAGCAGAGGAGTGGAGGACTCTTCTCGTGAAATATCTCTGGACACGTTCAATTGTATTAATGTCCGATATGCAGTGCGGATTCCAGACAGATGAGCTGTATTGGTCTAGTGGTCTAGCAAATGTTTTATATGCTCTGGTTAAAAATACGATATTACCAGAGAAGAAGCTATGCAAGATTAGGTTAACCACTCTTAATGCCTTCTTAGCAATGCTGTTGCAGTGGGCTCTGGTACTTAGATCATTAGAGATGAGCACTCCAAGGTCCTTTGCTGAGTGAGGATCATCAACAAGGTCGTGATCATCTAGTTTGTATTTTGTGTTCTGATTATTTTTGCCAATGTGTAAGACTGAGCATTTGTTGATTGAGATTTGAAGTTGCCACTTGTTTGACCATTCTGATACATAGTCAAGGTCTTTTTGAAGGGTCTTTGTATTTTGTGATTTTATCCAGTTCTTTCTCTTCTCTTCTGACTGTCTCCAGATAGAATTATATTCACTATTCAGACACCCCCCCCCTTTGTATGATGTCTGGGGGGATTATGTGGCAGATGTCTGTCTGTTTGAATTATGATGATTATTATTTTGTTAATAATTTAATAAAGTTAAGCAAAGAAGTATATACTCTTATTTTAGGTTTAATACACCTAAGCAAAAATAATATCAACAATAACCAAATCTCTCAAACTCTAGAAAAACAAACAAGAAAAATTCTGGCCCTGGTCATTTAGTTGATGGCACCAAATCATTGTTCCATTAAATAAACAATGAAATGAAAGGAAATGAAATGATGAAATGAAATGAAATGAAATGAAATGAAAGCAAAGCAAAGCAAAGCAAAGCAAAGCAAAGCAAAGCAAAGCAAAGCAAAGCAAAGCAAAGCAAAGCAAAGCAAAGCAAAGCAAAGCAAAGCAAAGCAAAGCAAAGCAAAGCAAAGCAAAGCTTAGCTTTGTACTTTCCAGTGTACCCCCATGCTTTCTGAGAAACTTGGTAGTTGTAATTCCAACACATTTGATTGAGAGTGGTCTAAATAATTACTTGACATTGAGTTGGGTTCATAGAGAATTTTCAATTTATAGCCCTGATGTCTTCATGATATGAAATCTGGCCATCCAATGTAATGCTTTAGATTTACATGGAGGATCAATATGTTGCTGAGTTAACTCAGTTGTAAAAGTGGAGCTGTTCCCAGGTAGCAGAGGGACACAGCTATATTGGCTGAGCAAAAGCTAAGTGAAAGCAAAGAAGGGTGGGGGGGGATGGGAGAGGGATCCTGGACTGCTCTGCAGAAAGACACTATAAACAGATGGACAGTGACAAGAGATGAAAGGGCAACTGTTGCCATCCAAAATACCAGAGTTATCTTGAGTTCCTGCCTGAACAATCCAAGCTAGCAAGCAAACCTGCTGTGGCACAAGAGGGCAAAGGAACATAGTGCTATGATCTGGTGGAAGAAGAATCCATAATATTAAGACTCTGTAAAATGAAGCTCAAAGCTCTGACTTGCAGCATATTCCAAGGGAGAAGGAGATCTTAACCCTCAATAAACAGTATTTTTATTTTACATGTTAAAAATATACAGTGTATGCACGTTATGCAGTCCATGTTTATATAACAGAGAAGGGGACACTATCTTTTAAGATGGGATTGCATATCCATATATTTTTATAAGGGTGTCCATATTACAAAACAAAACTGTGGCATGATTCATTAGGACTTTGTTTCTTTAAAAAATTGTAAAAGGTAGTTATAACTAATCAATTGATTAACCATTATACCTAAACTTTAGAAATGTCAGATATTATATGTTAGAATTAAAGTGTATGATTTGAAAGAAATGTATGAAATAGAAATAAAACTGATATGTAACTACCAGTAGATATATCAATATTTTATGTATTTCTAATGCCTCTTAATAAAAACATTTCTGTTTCATGAATGGAATGGAAATGCAATTATACTTGTTTGGATTTTACAATTGTTCACTAGCATAAATGTTAATCATGGTAGCATTGTGATCATTGTTTCCAGTTACTCAATAGCAGTCACATATTGGATAACATCATGGGGATTCTTTAGGATTAAGTTCTCCTTCCGTTAAATTTGTGGCTAATCAGGGAATAGTCATTTAGAATATGAACAAATTTTGTCTTTTTCTTACAAGCAGAAGAATTCAATTCAATGTTATTTTACTACAGGCTTTAGCCAGCAAATAAAACAAAACACAAGAAAAAAACACCGAACAGTTTTTTATAGCAATTAATCTTATTTTCCACTATGGATTCCCTGCTGGAATCTTTATGCTAAATAACTTTGCAACATTGTACTTTGTCTGACAAAAATTTACCAGCAAGTAGAATAAGTGGGGATTAAGTGGGGATTGCTGCTACAAGGGGTACAGTATTGTATAAAATTTATAGTGTGAAAAACATCTGCAATCAATTCTACCTCTTATGAACTACAGACATACTGTATTGTGATATTTGTCCCTGTAACAACAACAAATGGAGGTTGTTACAGAAGGCCAAGTAAAGATAATCTTTGTAAAGCTGGTGAAAAGAACTGTCCTGCTTCCAGACAATTCTGGGTATTCTTAACACAAACAAAATTGTGTAGCAACCTCAAGAAATCTCAAACTGAGCTCATTCTTAACTACTCATGCCTTTTCTTTCTATTACTACCTTGAAAACAGTTTGCAGGACAAAGCGTTTTCAGTATTTTAGAAGATTTCTAATTTCTGCTTTTGATCTGACCACATGATATCACAACAGGTTTGGATAACTTGAATGTTAACCTTCACATCTTTGCTACTGAACTAAATCCAATTCTGATTCTATACTTTTCTGCTATTTCCTTTGTCTGTTTTTCCCTTAGTTCAGTCTATGTACCTGCTAGTCCATGATAAAGTGTTCAAATAATCTCTATGGCTCAGGATCATTCCTGATGCCCATGGTTCAGCTCTTTCTGATTTGGATGTAATCTATGATGTGCTCACAGCTTCTTTGACTTTTCTAATGCCCAGATTCCCACCATTGATGCATATCCTCCTCCTCCCACTTCCACCCATCCATCACTTCCTTGCTCTTCTGGTTGGTCCCATCCATTCTCATCCCTATTGCTGGGCAACTCCGCTGGTTGTTCGGATGACTTTCCGACGTCCATTCCCAGCATATGCCTACTACTCCATCCCCACCCCTAGCGGTTTGGGTTTGGACTTGCAGAGACCCAGCCTCCAAATTTTGGTCCGATCCATCTTATTACCCCATCTCTCCCTCTGATTCCCCAAATCGCTGTCCGCCTGTTCCGACTCGTGGAGGAGTGGGGTGGGGTGGGGGTGGGGACTCTGCCTTTGAAAGAGCCTTTGGGAGGCGCTAGGACCCAACCGTCCGGCGGTCCCGCTTGACTCAGGCGGGCAGTCTGTGACGTGGTTTACCGACCGGCTAGCAGGCGCTGCTCCGGAGTTACAGGCACTAAATCGCCCCAGGACAGGAGCCGCCACAGCCAGCAGCGCGCACCGGGACCGGCCGACCGTCTGAGCCTGCAACTGGCACCCCGGCTCGGCCGTCGCCGCCACAAGTCAGGACAAGGGTGCGGCGCGATTCCCAGGTAGCTACTCGCAAGAGGAGATGCTCGGTTTGGTGTCCTCGGGGTGGAGGGGGGTGGGTGTTGAGATGGTCTGGTCGGGATGTCGGCGAGCCGGTCTCGCAGGTGGCACCAGCGCGCGAAATCCCCCTCCCCTCCCCTGCAGCGTGCACCTCAGGCCATTTCGAGCTGCCTGCCAGCGCCTACAGGTGGGGAGCAGCCGGCGTACGTGCTGAGCGCCGCGTGGGCGCGCATGAGTATTAACGCTGGGTGGAAAACGAGGAGAGAGTTGTGGGACGCCGCGCGCAACCCGCTGCTTCCCTCGAAGAGTTGGTTCAGTTCAGCTCTCGGCAGCGCCGAGGGATGCTGAGCGGAGAAAGGAGGGAGGCGGCGGCCCCCAGAACAGGAGAGAGGCGGAAGGAGGGGGGGGCATTTGGGGAAGAGCTTCTGGGGCTTCCTGTGCTTCTAGAGCGCTCAATAGTGCCGAGTCCTCTCCAGCATCTCGTTTCCCGCCTCGTGGCTCCCTCGCCCTCATGCCCCAAGTCCTAATGACTAGTCTATTCTGTATGATTCGGGGAAGAGCTTCTGGGGCGCAGAACAGGGGGGAGGGGGGAGGGTTCGGGGAAGAGCTTCTGGGGCTTCCTGTGCTTCTAGAGCGCTCAATAGTGCCGAGTCCTCTCCAGCATCTCGTTTCCCGCCTCGTGGCTCCCTCACCCTCATGCCCCAAGTCCTAATCATCTTCGGGACTTGCTGGCCCCGATGGAGCCGCCCTGCCTCCTGCTAGCAAGGGGCGTCGTAGCCACGCCGAGCTGATTCTCTCCGCCGGATCAGTCCATTCTCTCTTCTTTTTCTTCTCGCGCGCATCCTTGGCCCGGGGAACGTGCTCTGGGGAAGAGGCGCTCTCAGCTCTTCCCCTGTTCTTTCTGTTTTTTTTTCTCTCCATCGGCTTTTCCTGCGAGTTAGACCGGCCCAGGAAGAGGTTTCCTCGGGTCCAGACAGGCGCCTGAGTGAGCCCACCTGTGGCCCCCGGGATCGCTAAAAGGAGACGGTGGAAGTGTGTGTGTGTGGGGGGGGGGGGAGAGGCAGTTGGGCACGAGGCCAAGGCCTGGATTGTCTATTCTGTATGATCCCTTTTGGGAAATGCATTTGTCTCAGAAGGCATTTCATGATGCTGTGCCTTCCAGTTTAAAGGGTGGCACTGGAAAAGGTTCCTTGCCTTTATGGTCTTTTCTTGACTTTGGGGATGGATCCTACCACAATAGTCAAAGGTTGAGAATCTCTCTCCCTCAACTGGATCCTTGTGTTTGGAGAAGTTTACCTTTACCTATGTCTTTTTAATGGTTAAAAAAAGCCCTTTTTTCTTGTGTTAATTTATCTCTATGAACTTTATTTTTCTATTTAATTGTCCTGTATTCGCTTTATTGCTGATTGCCCTTTCCATCCAGTAATCAAGTCCCAGTTACTGGCTTCTTCTAATCCAGTGGTTGTTGTTGTTGTTGTTTTTTTTTTTTTTACATAACTAGGTCATATGCGTGATACTGAAATACCATGAGGGAAAACTGTCTAAATCTCATGGACAAAATTAATACATTTACATTTCACCTATATTTCTAGGCTAGATTAATTTACTTATCAATTGGCTTATGTTATTGAGATATTTATCCTATCTTGTGTGGAATTGATATTTAGATTTAAATATAAAATCTAACAATGGAGGTGGTATTTATTAGTAAGTATTTGTCACATTAGGTTTTAGCTTTACACTAACACTAATTAGTTGGTTTGCAGCCAAATCCTCTGACATATGTTCACTTAGAAATCAAATACGTTTGATGAGCATTTCCAAATAATTATTTGAAGGTTGCAAAAATACTATTTGAAATGCAATGCTGAACAGAATTTTGAGAAAATAGACATTTCTGGAGTGTTTCGGAATTTTTAAGATCATTATTTGTCAATAACTTTGGAAGTTCTTTTCCTAAATTGTGAGTAGTACATCCACTATTCTAATAATAATAGAAGCGGAGAAGAATTATGACCGTATATTCCGATTGGTACTGGTGTTTCTTTCGATGGCATGAAACCTGAAATCATGGGTTTGGGTCTTTTCAGTTTCTATGTCCCTTGACACTGTCTGCTCTTTCTGAAGGGTAAATTCTCAAGATGTACAGCTGCACAACTTATGACTCAGTCTAAAGTCCTGTTCTGCTCTGAGGGCTGCCAGTAAAGTGACACCCTCAATAGTTCCCTAGTGGTATTCAGTTCTCCCCCATGAGTTTCTTTTGGATCAGGCAAACGTTTTTACACGTGAGTAACTGCAATACCTATGAAACACAATCCACTAAGTCCAGCATGATCACTGACCTGCAGGCCTTAATTTACATTTGCACCCAGAGTAGTTAATGGTGACTAGGAAATGAGCCTGTTACTATCATATTGTGGCCTCTGGGATTTAATTTTTAATCTGCAGAACCGATAGCCTTTTTAAAAATAGCGCGACATATACAGTCCCTAGTTCTGACATACCAATTTTTTTTTAATTTAATTTTAAATATCTTATTGCAAAGCCGGCAAAATAAGGAATTGCTTTCTAGCTAATCTAATGCATCTGTCTGATCCCTGATAGCAACCACTGGAACCTTTTAAACTTGCTACAGACTTTCTCTCTCTTTTTCTGTCTATGAGAGTAGGAAAACCTGCAGGAATTACTCAGAAAAGCTAAGCTTCTAAATTCCAGGATGGTATGGTGATCTGGCAGCTCAGCATGTCTTAGAATTATGAGTATAGTATGTGCATGCATAGAGTGTGTGCTTAGAAATGATACTGCTTTTTTTAATTGGATAACCTTTGTAGATTCCTATTATTAGTTTTCAGCCATTCTAGAAGAAGGATCAGAAATGGCAGTTGGAATAGGGCAACTTGATAAAGTGCCAATATGATAAGAAAACATAATGGGCTAGACTCTGCATTTCATACTCAAGCCCTTTAGCAAGGTTGGGAGGGGACACACGGGTACACAGTACACATAGTACTGTGGTAAAACATCACATACTGTGGTTCCAGTTCCAGCCAGATTTTATGTGGCTTAATCATTCAATCACAGATAACACACTTTTAATTAGGCTGTCCTCCCATTCCCTTAATTAGAATCTATCAGAAATAAATTAGAATTAAAATATTTAGACCCCAGCTTACTGATTGCACATTTACTATAGACTGAAACTCCAGAGCTGTGGAGGGTTTTTATATATGCCAAAATGTGACACTGACCTACTGGTTATTAACATTCCATGGTAATTCCACAGTTTGGTAAGTTAATATTTGTTTATGCCCTCATCACTCTCTCCCTACTCTCCATCTGTTAATTCTGATAGGCACTGCCTTTCTGCATAACAAGAAATAAGAAATTTGGTTCACCTTTATTCTTGCTTCATATCAACTTTCAAAACATCTAGTCTTCTCTGCTTCCTCTCTCTGATATGCATTATCAGTACTTAGATGATCAAAAGATATTTTCTTTACCAGCTTAGCTGGGAACCTATTAGATGAGTCATTATCTCTCTGGAATATATTATCGTAAGTTCTTTTGTTTGGTGCCAATAAAATGTTGATGGAGATCCCTGACACTGGGGAGAACATTTAAAAACATCACTGAGAAAACTTTTCAGAAAAGGAATTTTTTATTACAGTGTATATATATTTAAATGCTTTTTGAAAATTTAGAATGGCAATATTATCCATCTGTCCGTCCATGCATTTCACCCCTCCATGTTTTTTATGGTAATTTCTTTGGTATTTGTGTTAAAATTACTACATTTCCTGCAATGGTTTGAGTAGAGGGAAGTTGTTGCAGAGCAGGACCAGTGAAAGCAGAGAAGAAAAGGTAACAGGGGAACCATCGTCTTGCTTCAAAGGAGAAGTGGGATATTTAAAAAGCAACAACACTGATACTAACTATGCAGTATCTGAAAGGAAACAATTTCTGCTTAAATGATAAAAGTGGCAGAGTTGAATGTTTTGGTGAGCTGTGTCCTAAAAAATCAAATGTCTTTCTTCTCAAAAAGACTTCAGTTTGAATTCTGTTATTAGAATAGAAGCTGACTCTGTTAGTCAGAAAATGAAATACACAAACTAAGAATAAAGTTGTCAAGATAATGTCAGATAAAACAGTACCCAATGTCAAGCTAAAGTGGAACTGCTATTGTGATGCACTAGACTTTGACCAGAAGACCCCAGTACAAATATGTTCATAAATCATAGTCACAACCCTCCCTCTCAGTTTTGTGTTTGTCATTCTAAAGAAGCCTGAACTCAAGGTCAAAAGTGGGGTTGGCCCACTTGGTCCATCAATTTGCATATCATCACAACATCCTTGCCCTACTCCCTGTATCTCCCAGTCACATCTACACAGAAAATGTGGCTCCCAGCCAGCAAAAGATGGTTGCTCATTCCTGCAGAACTATTTTCAGCCCATGGGAGATCTCCCTGCTTGAGAATTTGGGGAGAGCAGCAACATTATGCAATTGTATGCCTTGCAAGAGACTTGCAAGAGTGAGAACTAACTTCCTATCCTTGTATACACCTACTTTGGTGGTCAAGATAGATAGATGATAAAAGATAGATAGATGAACTGTGTGCAAATTTCCTGCATATGTATATCCTGCTCTCTCTATTTCAGAGTTTCCTGTTGTCTTTTTATAGCGGTATTACAGATAGTGAGTGCTTACGTTTTTAACAAGTTGCTTGGAGTTTGTTTTAATTTTTACTGTTAAGTAATCATGGTAATTCTAACAAAATACTGCATCTATATTGTATACATTGAACCTTTCTGCAATAAAATTTTCTTCCTTAAGAAGACTTTGTCTTTACTATATCTGTCTTTCTAAACCTTTTATATAGATGCTCTTTCCTTTTGCATCTTCTCCTAAAAGGTTATTGATTGTACAAGCAGCTTAGAAGGATGAGAAAATTCACAATTCTTGCCTGCCCATGGAAACCTTTGATTGAAAGAGCTAGAATTTGCAAAGGCACCTTAGAACTTATTTTGGCAGACAGTTCTAGAGGTGTGAGGAAATAAAAGGCAGAAGTGTTTTAAGGGACAGGAAATCTAAGAACATGCAAGCAGGCAAATTTGGTTGATGAATTTAGATCATCTTTGAAAGCATTTATTCTCAATAGAACAAACAGGGACTTACAACACTATGTTGAAGTTTTCCTGTATCTTCTAACAGGGCCAGAAGCACAAGCTTATAGATGTTACTGTTCAATTTGTAAGAGGAAACATTAAAAACCTGAAACTTTTTCCTGCTGTATTTTATAACTCTAAAGAGCTTAGATTTCAGGGCTGCCTTTCAAGCCACTGATTTGGTGTGCCATAAAAGTGCATGTAATGTTTATTGTTATATTCCTTCTGTGAGCACAGGATAAATCACTGGGAGGGGGGCTTCTATCTCAGGTGCCAATGTGGGTAGCAAATTTGGGGGATGTGTTTCTTTGATGTGTGCATTTGCATGTTTCTTTTGGGAAGAGGGAAGTGATCTGAAGTGAGAGATTTATGTTGGCTATTAACATCCAATCCAGATGTGTGCAAATTGTGTTCTTTGCTATATGTTGGAGAGTATGGTTTATGATAAATAAGCATAATGAAGAGAACAATCCTCTCTTTTGAAATGTCTCTTAAGTGATACAGGAAGGTTATAAACAAGTTGTACTCTTTTCTGACACTAATCAACTGAGAAGCTTCAGCTTCCAAGAAACCATAGATGGTGCTCAGGTGGACTCTTTCCAATCTTTCTCTCACTCCCCTTTTCAAAAACATTGGTTAACATTCTCAATATTTCATGATTCCACTTTGCCACAAATCTTCATCCTTAATTGGCCACTTTACTTTTTAGGTTTTTTTTTTAATACTGAACCCAAATAGGAAGCAACGTTTAGAGAACATGAGCTGATCTTGAAATAGGCAAACAGGGCTGAGCCTGGTTAATACTTGGATGGGAGACATTCAGGAAATCCCAGAGCTGCAGACTAGTTTAGAACATTGAAAAAGCATGCCACAAATGACTTGAAATGGTTTTATTGCCAAATAAACTACTTGGAATCGTCCACTTAATGATCACAAATTGTGTTTGTCTTGAGAGAGTCTTCACTTTTTAATATATTTCTGATAATTTTCTTTCTTGAATTTTTAATTTATACTCTGTAAAGAAGTAATAATGATTACTTGTGAATCCTATGTAATATTGAATAGAATTCGACATGCTATAATTTCTAATGTTATAGTATGCTGTTTAAACATTAAAAAGTATAAGTCTTTGTTTCCAAGAGTACTTAGTATAAGCAGGAAGAGGAAGGTAAATTGTTTCTGTTGAGGAACATATTTGCATACTGCAACTATTGTACGGGACAAATAGGCAAAGAGTATTTCCATCTTTGGAAAGAGTATGTCTGCAGCAGTTCTTGTGATTTATGGATAAAGTACATAGGGTGACAGGGTCAAGCACACCCCTGAAACTCCCACAACTGAGTCAACATTGACTGAATGCCTCATCCATCCCTATTGTTCCTTTCTTTATTTCTAAGGCAACAGTTGAGAGCATAAACACACTTTTGAGCCTGCTCTTTTATTTGGGGAGAAAGGTAACTTAAAATGATTGTACAATGGTTATTTATATGTACATATATAGTAGGACAGAGCTGTATGAACTTTTTGGAGTAACCTGACTGTTCTGAATGGGTGCAACAATTTCTGGTCTCTGATTGTGATTAATTACATAGAAGGTGTCAAAGGATACCTACCGTTCATCACATTATAGATTTTTTTTTCTGCCTAAAAAGTAGTGTTTGTATGTGAAAAAAGCATGCCAAGAATCGGCTGAATACCATCTCTGGTTAGAAGGATTGTGAACTTCTGATTTGGAGGGATTTGAGGACCCAGATTGTTGGGGACAATATGCTGACTCTGTAAACTGCTTAGAGAGGGCTGTAAAAGCACTGTGAAGTGGTATATAAGTTTAAGTGCCATTGCTGTTGCTATTTGGTACACCCTTAAGCTGCTTCCTTTACAAAAAGCCTTCTGCCCTGGCGAACTGGCCCCCTCCTCCTCATCAGGGGCGAGTTTAGCTCCTCTCTCGTGGCCGTGTCACAATTGGCTGGTTTCCCCTCTCGTTACAACTGGAGCAACTGCTAAGCACAAAAGGAGAGTAATAACGCGGTTGGCTGAACTATCAGCCAGATATGACCAAAGGTGCGAATCTGCCTATTGGAGTAGGGCGTCTGTGGGAAATACCCGCTTCTTTCAGCTTCTTTCATTCACGGACGAAGTTCTGTGAAGGGTCCTATTAAATTCCGTTTCTTAATTGCTCTCCGGAGATCCCTTAGGGAGAGTGAGGGAACAAAGCACCCGTTTCTTGTGAATTTTGGATTACAGGGAGGCCTAAAGAGGAATCTTGTTTCTAGTCGCTGCCAGGCATTGTATTCCAATTCCATCTGATTTGCCTTAATGGGTGGCAAAACCTTACAGATATTACTGTAATCACTCTAGAACTGTTTTTGACAGTGGCTAAGAAGGGAGAATGTCCTCATCTATCACTTATAAATGCAGGTAACCAGAGGTGGGTTCCTTCTGGTTTGGACCGGTTTGCCCGAACTGGTAGCGACCCACTGGTGACGTCACGATGATGTCACAGATCCGGTTCGGTCGGTGCCGGTCCGTGGGCGCCGCCATCTTTTTTTTGAATTTATTTTTATTTTTGAATTTTATTTTTATTTTTTATTTTCTTCTGTGCATGCACAGAAGCCGAGTTTCCGGCACTGCGCATGCGTCACCATCTTGTTTTCAGCTTTTTTGGGGGGGGGGGAATTTTTTTTTTATTTTTTTTGCACTGTGCATGTGCACACGCGCCCACGGGGCGTGGCCACGTGGCGCGGGAGGAAGTGAACCGGCAGCGAGATAAGTTAGAACCCACCCCTGCAGGTAACCATAGAATGAACAAGATCAAGCAACACTTACAATCAACCATCCAGCTCTGACATTAAAAGACATGAATGTTTTTCAGGAAAAATGTGATGAATTTTACCTGCCTGAGAAAACTGGAGAGAAAAAAATTCAACCAAGTATTCTTTACCATTGAATAGGCCCTCTTGCAGTTGCCTCGCCTCTAAAGTCAGGGGTCTTACACAGCTGGGCTTCCCCGAATGATCCAAGAAGGTTTTAGATGCAGCCATATATTTATGTGCCCAGATAGAAGAGAAAGATGAGCTGAGAATCTGATTAGAGAATTCCAGTTACAACTAGTATTCTGCGATGAGCCCTAGAATAAGCTAGAAAGGCAGGTCTTTAGATCTTTAAAATCGTAAGGGTTTAAGCTGAAAGGGCGCATTTCCACCACTATTCAAGGGGTTTAGACATTGGTCCAATCTTTGTTGCTCTTCTCCACCCAACCCATTTTAATTTGCCCTTATTTTTCTTAAATTTCATGCCCATGAAGTTGACTCTTAAATACTTGAGGCGGGATCTGACCTATGCAAAGTGAAGGGGAAATTTTATTTTCTGTGATTTGGAACTTATATTTCTGTTCATACAGCTTAAAATTGCACTTACCTTTTTTTACAGACACACTGCTGATTAATATTCAGAATTTACTATACAGTGCAATGCAATGCTTCTCTTGGAGTATAACTGACCACTGGGGAGAAGTAAATAGATTCACAACAGAAGGCAACCCTCAGGCACAATTTGGTGCTACAAAAGTGGGATTCCAGTAAAAAATATTTCCACTGCTCACTTCTCCATACATATAGTATTTCAGTCTATTTAATTTAAATCACTGAATGGGGCAGACCCACAATTTATATAAGACTACCTGACGAGTGCTTGAAGGTGATGACAATGCAGCTACCGTGTTTCCCCGAAAATAAGACAGGTTCTTATTTTCTTTTGACACCCCCAAATAAGGGCTTGGCCTTATTTTTGGGGAGGTCTTATTTTTGAGGTGCAGGAGGCCGCAAGTCCACCAGCCCCACCCTCTCCATCCCACCACCTGCTTGCCTGCGGCCCCAGTGACCCAAGTTCTCTGTGCGCCCTGGCTTCCACCTGCCCTGCTTGCTGGGCTTGCTGCTGGCTGGCCGCCAAACAGTTGACTGTGCTGCTCTGGCCTCGCGGGGGCTCTTCGCCCTCCTGGCAGCACTGCTTTTGGCTGTCCTGCTGGGCTGCTCCTGCCTGGTGCAGGGTAAGTCGTCCCAGATCTATGACCTCCGGAGCACCCCCCTGCTGCCGGTGGAGCTGCGCCGCCCGCGCCGCCTTGCACAGCCAGCAGGAGAGCTAGTGGCCACCAGGGCAAGGGCCTGAAGAGCACCGGGCTTTGCTCGTAGCCTGGCGCCTGCAGCACCGAGTAGCCCTTCAGGAAGGCACTCAGCAGCCCAAAGGCGGCATCAGATGAAGCGGCTTGGCTCCACCAGTGGCCGCTGGCAAAGGGCCCTGGCAGGCCGGCAGTGGAGGGGCACTCTGGAGGTCATAGATCTCAGCCAACTCATCCTGCACCAGGCAGGAGTAGCCCAGCAGGGTGGACGAGAGCAGCGCTGCCAGGAGGGCGAAGAGCTGCGAACCTCTGTGTTTGTGTATGTGAGAGAGACGGAGAGAGCACACCGCCGCCAGCCCTGGTATACGGTAACTCTCCGAGGGTGGATCGGATCTCTCTCACACACACACACACGTCCCTCACACATCCCCACCCCCTCCAAGGCAGCCACATCCCTTCACTAACCTGCTTTCCAGCTCTGTTCTCCGCTGCACGTGCAGGACAAGAAAAGTAGTCTGTGCGACTATGGTAAAAAAAAAAATATACCAGAAATTCAGACCTTCCAACTTCTCGCAAAAAAAAAAAAAAAAAAAAAAAGAAGAGAGAAGTAGGGAGGAAGGAGGCCCACAGAAAAAATTGGGGGGAGGGGGGGGTAAGCTCTCGCGAAGTTGAAAGTAGTCCCCCAGACTACTTTTCTTGCAGTGGAGAATGGAGCAGGAAAGCAGGTTAGTGGAGGGATGTGGCTACCTTGGGAAGGGTGGGGGGTTAGGGATCTTTCTCTCACACACACACACCGTCCTTTCCTTCAGAACAGGGTGAGAGGCAAAACCTCCCCCCTCCCCATTTTCAAGCTGTTCGCAAAAACGCACCATTCTGAACCTTCAATGTGAATATGCAGGTGCGAAGCGACCTCCCGTAAAGGAAGACATGGAAATCCATACACCTGGGACATCGGAAGAAGCCCTGCGAGGAGACGCTGCTGCTGATGTGCAGGAAATCTCCCCCCCCACCTGCAGATCGTCCTTTCAAAGAGGAGTTTCACCAGGACAAAGAGGTGGCTGGAGGCAGGGTTTGTGTCGGGTTGGGCTTTCTTCGCAAGGGGGACCTGGGGAGCGAGAGATTTAGGAAGCCTAGGCTGGTATGGGGCAGTTTCTCCAGGGAAGCATCTATTTATCCCCAGGGGTGAGCATCTTGTGGGCTGGCCAGAGAGGGAGCATCTTCAATGAATTTCGCTCTTTGTGTCTCTGTAGGCGGCAGCGTCGGCAGCGTCTCCTCGCAGGGTTCCTTCCGCCTTCTCTCTGATTGGAGACGCTGCCGATGCTGCCACCTGCAGAGACACAGACAAACAGAGCGAAGTTCATTGAATATGCTCCCTCTCTGGCCAGCCCACAAGACGCTCACCCCTGGGGATAAATCAGATGCTTCGCTGGAGAAACTGCCCCATGCCAGCCTAGGCTTCCTAAATCTCTCACTCCCCAGATCATCCCCCTCGCGAAGAAAGCCCAACCCGATGCAAACGGGCTTACAGCTATGCTGAGCTCGGCACTCTTCGGGCCCTGGCGGGTGCTGCAGCTCTCTTATCGGCTCTGCGTGGGGCAGCATAGACTGAGAAAAGGAGGACAGGCAAGAGAAAGCCCAACCCAACGCAAATGCTGCCTCCAGCCACCTCTTCGTCCTGGTGAAACTCCTCTTTGAAAGGATGATCTGCAGGTGTGGGGGGGGGAAGATTTCCTGCACATTGGCAGCGGTGTCTCCTCACAGGGCTTCTTCCGATGTCCCAGGTGTATGAATTTACATGCCTTCCTTTCCTGTTCCGTGGACGGAATTGCCTGCTGTGACTGTCACCGTTAGTTAAGGAGGGCGCGAGGCGTGTGGGGTGCGTCGCTTGGCCTCCGGCTTCTTTTGCAGCCGCAATTGGCTGCAAAAGCGGCCACGCTTGCTGGAGGAGGCGGCCTGAGCAGCACCCGCGAATCAGCTGTTTCGTGAATGGTGGCAGGAGCGGCTCAGCTGATCCAATTAAAGGGCCGAGAAGACCTGAGGTGACCAGGGAAGGGAAGGGCTGCCTCCTGTGCTGGCCACGCCCACCCCTTCACTAGGGCTTATTTTTGGGGGAGGGCGTATACTTAGGCCCAGCCCAAAAATCAGGCTTGGCCTTATTTTCGGGACATGTCGTATTTTCGGGGAAACACGGTACTTGCTTAACAGGTGCTAACTGCAAAAAGCAGTTCCACTGATTTCTCTGCAGATCATCTTATAATAGCAGAAATCTAAACTAGATTTCATGGGAATCCTAGAGGGCTGGGCCCCTTAGAGACAGAGAAATAGACGATCAGATGACAGAATGTCTGGATGAAGGAACTGCCTTAAATCATTTCATGTGGTAAAATGTATCAAATTCATGGTGATTTCAAAGTCACGACAGTGGCATTTGGAGCAGAATTTTATGAATGCGATTTTCAAAGGAAGCTTATCACAAGTAGATAATAAATTTGATCATGAATATCAAGTATTCTGTGTGCAATCTACTAATGGCATTTCTGTTGGAGTTGGCATGAAGTGGAACGGTTGCAGGTTAAGAATGAACAGCTGGCTGACAGCAGCTTTCTGCCTGGATGGATATGTTCCCATGGGAACAGAAACAGCTGAGGTCCTCCAATGCAATGCATGTTTTTACAACGGAGAGAGCATTTTCATAAAGTTCCCCATGACTTATGAGGTGCTTTTACTTGTCTTCAGTAGATCTGTCTAGAAATATCAGGTAGACCAAGAGACAGATGAAGTCATAAGATTTCCTCTCCCTGGGGAACCTATCAATATCAGATAGCACTTTCATTTTTGCTGTAAAGATTAAACCCTATTAGATTATTGTTGAAACAGATCTTGAAGCTACAACTATTGGAAATATAATTTTATTTATTTATCTATTTATGCAATTTATCCCGGCCTCAATCCAGAGGCATTTTAGGCAATTTACAGGTAGTTTAAAATACAGCAATACAACAATAAACAGTAATAAATAACAAAAATAATGTATTAATACATTAAAATAATATAGGTGTCAGTAGATCCACAGCTAATTGATGATTGGTCACTAACAACTTAATTAGGCATATGGTACATGTGAGAAAGCCAGTGGTTTTTTTTTCCCTGGGCAACTTGCAAGTTCCCTTGTCTAAAACAGCAGACATGTCTTAATAAAGCCAAGAGCTCAAGCATGACATTAGATGTTTGCTTACTTATTAGGGCATTGTTCAACTCCTTGTAGCAGTGAAAAGGGACTTAATACAATCCTTTATTAGCCTTTTAATAGCTTTAATTGTCCTACTTTGGCCAACTGGCAGGCAAATGCTAGCTAGACCAGAGCAATACATTCTGTTGGGTTGTAAAGAGATGAACTTAGATTACCTTTGTTGGTAAAAACACCAACCCGAATTCAGAGTTTTGAATTGCGAATTCAGAGCCTAGAAACCACTCAGGAAATGACAGCCTTTTGCAGGAAGGAGTGACTTCTTTGTATGTTGCTTAAGAGCTTGCAGAATGAAAGGAAGGATGTGCTGCAATAAAACTATTCCCAGTGTTCTGAATCAAGCATAGATTGGTTATGCTATCATCAGGCCGTTTAACACAACGCAATGGTACATTCAATCAGATTATATTTTATTCTTCAGGCATCCTCTGACAACACTCACGGTTATGTAGAAGTTCTTCTGAATCTAGAGTCATAATCTGGAACCATCACGAATATTTTAAAAAAGGATGAATGCTTCCCCATCTCCTTCTTCAGGCATGCTTTCCCGGTAGATAGCTTGAAAATGACTTCCTTTGGGATAGCGTACATCAATTACTCCCGCCCCCCAGGCATAATTCACTGACCAATAAGAGTACACAGTTATGATCACATGCCATGGACTACATGGCATGGACTAGATTCCATCACTCCCGCCCCCCAGGCATACTTCAATGACCAATAAGAGTACACAGTTATGATCACATGGCATGGACTACATGGCATGGACTACATTCTCCAGAATGCTATGTCTTAAAGAGACAGTTCTTAATTCTAGGATAAACCCTTGATAAGCCAGCACAATTGGACACACAAGGAATTTGGTGCATATGCTCTCAGTGTACATAAGGAGAATAAAATACATTCATAAAGAGTAAAAAGAGACAACACTTA
>QLTV01003388.1:1647064-1657691 GCA_003457575.1 Thermophis baileyi | reverse complement strand
AAAACTTTCTGGCATTAATATACTGCCATAATGTACATTTCTCCAATTCTTTGCTATTTCTATGGGTCAGGCACACATGCACAGAAATACATAGCTAACAGTGTATATCATCTGTACTGTTTGCTGGGAGGCAAATTGCTGGGAGGCAGAGGCAGATTTTTTCCCCCTTGTTTTCCTCCCCCAAAACTCCGGTGCGTCTTATACTCCGGTGCGTCTTATACTCCGAAAAATATGGTAGTGGGGGGAGAAACCACCTTTCCAATTGAATCTTCCAGCATCAGCTGTAGACCCAGAGATATTCTTGCCAAGCTGACAAAGGCTGGAAAAGAAATACAAAATTCCACCATTATTCTGGGCATGTCACATCACAGGCATTTAAGCACCTGTTTATTTTCTTCAGGCCCCCTATGCAGTATGTGTGTCAATCGGTTCGGCTGCCGTCCTGTAATGTTGGCTGGAGGCTTCTTTGCCTCAGCTGGGATGATCATTGCTTCCTTCTCCACTAATATCATTCAGATCTATCTTTCTGCTGGTGTCATTACTGGTAAGTAATAGCAAATGTCTTTAATGTATCGGCAAGCAAAGGGTTAATTTAGCAATGTATAGTGATGGCATGTAATCCCAAAGGTGCTTTTTCAAGAGGCAACTGGACTTTCTGGTTTTCCTTTGAAGACGTTTCGCTTCTCATCCAAGAAGCTTCTTCAGCTCTTCTTCGATGAGAAGTGAAACGTCTTCAAAGAAAAACCAGAAAGTCCAGTTGCCTCTTGAAAACGCACCTTTGGGACTGCCATGACCTGGATGACTGAGAATCTCCATAGACATGATGGCGTGTAAGTGGGAAAGAAAGAAAGGCTGCATAGCCTCCTCTTTGATGTTCTCCTTTTGGATGTGCAGGGAGACTTATTTGCAGCAGAACTCCTAAATGCACATCATGGTGATCGTAACATGTTTTTATACAAAGCAGCTTCTCCCTACCACACAACCTCCCCATTCTCCATATTAGTGGAGACAGCATCCAGGAATGGGTTAACTCCATCTATTATCCAATAGGACTGAGTCTGCAAAAGAGATGACACGCCTCTTCCTCCTGTGTCTTCCGCTTTTTAGATTCAGTCTTATCTTGGACTAGATGTGTTTTTCAAAGCTCTTTCTTGGATACTTCTCCAAAACTGATAACAACAGAGAAAACAAAAGACATTCAATTCAGATCGATTCTTTATTCACTGTAGTAATTGGATATTCTTGCCGGCGTGAAGGGCTTGCCTGATACCGCCGAGGGCCGCTTTTGCGGCGGTTAGGCTGTCGGCCGACAGTCCTAACAGGGCAGCGCTCATGAGTGAATTCTCTGAACCGCTGACCCTTGGGCGTTTCCTCAGCCCGGTGGCCCTGGGGGGGAAGGGGTGGTTAAAAATGCTGAATTAACCCCCTATAAATTTTCTCTCTCTTCTGCAGGACACGGTTTTTTCTTGAGGGGAAGGCCGCCTGTCAGGCCGAAGCCATATTTTATTAGAGACTTTGGCCTGCCACACTTTACGCTTGAGAATGTATTCTTGCTGTGGGAATTTGGGAGGGGTTGTTGCATGAGGGATGTAGACATGTGGCCATAACAAATTCCTTTAGATTCTCAAGGTCATCCTTTGTCCAGCACCTGCCTGGAAGCTAAGGGGAGTAACTGACATGTCGACAGAAGGCGACTGGCTAACATCATGAACTTGTGGGTGTGGGGACAAAGGGCTTGATCTTTGAACTGGGTGGAGAAACCCTCATACCGGTAGCGTCAGATTCGGGGTTCTCACAGATGTGCCAACATGGCTCTACTAATAAATTGGAACTTTGAGCAATACGTTGCATTGGACTCTGATTTAGTTTTAGATGCTATTTGGAACCCGGACATGACAGAAGGCGACTGGCTAACATCATGAACTTGTGGGTGTGGGGACAAAGGGCTTGATCTTTCAACTGGGTAGAGAAACCCTGGTAGCGTCAGATTCGGGTTTCTCACAGCTGTGCCAACATGGCTCTGTTAATAAATTGGAACTTTGAGGAATGCTTTGCCTTGGACTCTGATTTTATTTTGGATGCTATTTGGAACCCTGACACGCTTGAGCTGTCGGCTGGCAGCAATTTCAAACTAGCATGCACGAGCCTAGCTCCGCAGCGCTCATGGGGCAGATTGAGTACGGCGAACTAACAACGCGCTGAGGAGAGCCATGCCGCCATTGCCGAAGGGTGAGTTCTTCAATCTCGCTTGGCCACACCCCAGATCAGAGCCAGAAAGTGCTCCCAAGGCTCTGGGAGACTGATTAGCCTCTGCCCGTATTCTGGGCAAGCTTATTAACAATGATTTATTAGCGCACGAGCCTAGCTCCGACACTATCGTTAGGGGCAGGAAGAGGAAAGAGGAACCACAGTGGATCGCAGGAGCCGCGACGCCATTTTTTTGCCACGATTGGAAGCAGCAGGACCTCCCTAAGCTACAAGAGAGTAATTAGCCTCTGTCCGCATCCCGGACAAGCTAATTAGCGCTGAAAAATACCTAGCGCTCCACGAGGTATAGCTCTTTGGGTGAGCCATGTGATTCGGGCCTCAAAATGGTGGACGCCATTGAAGAAGCGGCTGCCAGCATGGAGGGAAGCCCAGCCCCTTCCTCTTCAGGCAGCGGGAGCAGGGCAGGTCCGGCCAGGACCAGATCCTCCAAGAGGAGGACGACTAATCCTGAATCACAATTCAGCAAATCACGCAAGCCCTCCAAGGCTGCGATAAAGGAGGCCGAGCAAAGGCACAAGGCCATTGAAAAAGTCATTGCACGGGCCCAGAAGGCTTCTGCAAAGGGGTCTAGTGGCCATCAGTTAGAGCAGCCAGGCTATCACCCAACAATTGGGGCCTGCTGAGAGCCCTGGAGCACTGCAGACTTCTGCATGGTCTCCAGATGACCTGGTGGAGCAACATTTGTCATTGCCTGGCAACAGTGAGTTATTACTCGGCTCCGTGCCATCCTCTAGGGGTCAAGTGCCATCCTGGGACCAACCTCCTCCTCAAAGGTCATCTTTGGCTGAGGTGACCTTCACTCCTACTGCTGCAGGCCTTCGCTCTGATGAGCAAATTGAGCCATTAATCCCGGCCAGCATGGGAGCTTTGATCTCTGAGGCCATTAAACAAGGGATTGCAGCGGGATTGCAACAAAGGGCCTCTTTGGGGTCTGAACACTCCAGAGTACAGGGGCACCCTTCCTTAAGGGCGGGATTTCCCCATCATGAGCAGGACCTGTTCCAGGCCTCTTCCAGCCAAGACTCCTTGTCAGGAGAAGAGGGCCTCAGAGAATTTGATTTATCTGATGATGAGGGCCTTACGCCTGATCAACCCGCACTTGTGGGTCTCTTTTGCCCTCAGCTTTTCAGGTCATTGCTGTTTAAAGCTAAAAATACAACTCGCCTGGGTTCACACCCAGTTCCATCAGAGGCGGTATAAGGATCGGCTGATCCTGCAGACCCGCTCTTTGTTGAGCCTACGGTTGAGGCAGAGAAGATTCTGGCTCCTAAGCTCTTCCTTGATATTGTACAGAGGCAATGGACTTCTCCTGGATCAGGCCCCAATCCCAGCGGGTCAGACTGACGTTTTTATAACGTAGGGCCAGAATTATTGAAGGTCCTTCAGGTTCCTCAGTGGATGCCCAGTGGTGGCATTGGCATCATCCTCCTTAGTCACAGGGATCCCAGAGGAAGTTCTCTGACCTGAGGAAAAGAGGGCGGAGCAATTATTGGTTAAAGCCCATCAGGTGGATGCCTGGGCCGTTAAGGCCTTTACAGCGGCCTCTTTCTTCAATAGGGCCTCCCTGCTTTGGCTGAGCAGTTGCAGGACAGGATTCCAGCAGATGACACGAGATCCCATCAGGATCTGAACAAAATTATGGCGACCATGGAATTTTCCAGAGATGCCACGCTTAATGCGGCTCAATTTGCAGCCAAGGCCATTGGATTATCTGTGGCCTCCAGACGCCTATTGTGGCTTCGCCAGTGGCAAGCTGATACCAGAAATGGCACCTGGCTTTAGCTCCCTTTTCCGGGGACAGGTTGTTTGGGGACTCTCTAGAACCCATTTTGGTAGAGTCCAGGGATAAGCGAAAAGATTTTCCATCCATGTCCCGGAGAGCAGACTCCCGTCATGTACCTTATTTTCGTCCCTCGCCCTTTCAGGGACAAGATAGCGGTTTTAGACTACCGCGCTATCAGAGGTCCTTCCCTCTCAGGCAGGGTCAACAACAGGACAGACAGGACAGACAGACACAAAGGTACCCACCCAAAAGATCCTTTCAGGGTGGGATAAATCATTCCTATTGACTCTCGCAATGACTGCTCGTCCAGTCCTCCAATCGGGGTTACCTAACATTTTTTGCCGACTAGTGGGAGAAGACCACCTCGGACGCCTGGGTCAGGGAGACAGTCAGGTCAGGCCTCTCCTTAGAGTCCCTGTCCACCCCCCTGAGGTTCTCCCTCCGTTGTCCGGTCTCTAAAGAGCAGACAAAACGGCTGCTCATGGAATCGGCCATAAGACATCTTCTGGATATCCGCGCTATCCAACCGGTTCCAGAGGAGCAACGGAGACGGGTTTTATTCACTCCTGTTCCTCATTCAGAAAGCCTCGGGGTCTGGAGGGCAATTCTAGACCTCAAGACTCTGAACTGTCATATTGTTTATTGACGGTTCAAAATGCAGTCACTCCAGACCATATTGAACAGTGTCAGAAGGGGCAACTTCCTCACGTCAGTGGATCTGATGGAGGCGTACCTTCATGTACCCATCCTTCCCGCCCACAGACAGTTCCTTTGCTTCTATTATGCAGGGAAGCATTATCAATACCAAGCCTTACCGTTTGGCCTCTCCTCCGCCCCACGATTGTTCACCAACCTGATGGCCGCCCTGACAGGGCATCTGCGAACCCTGCCCATAAGGATCCAGTTCTATCTAGACATAATTATCCAGTCCAACTCAGAACACCAGGCGAGGAGAGACCTAGATACCACACTGCTAGCCCTTCAGGCCCATGGCTTTTCCATAAACAGGGCCAAAAGTCATCTGACCCCCATGACACGACTCCTCCTCTTGGGAGCAGTCATCGACACTGTGGGGTCCAAGGTATACCTTTCCCAGGAGTGCCAATCCAGCCTGAGAGATCTGGCAGGACGAGTCAGAAGAGAATACATGGTACCTCTTCAGCTTCTCGCCCAACTCCTGGGAAAGATGATCTTGTGCATTTCCATCACTCCATGGGCTCGACCACTCCAGGAATCTCCAGTGGTTCCTTCTCCCATATCAGAGGGAGGGCAGCAGCAATTCCCAAAGAAAGGTCCGGGTGCCAACAGAGTTGATCCGTTCTCTACAATGGTGGACCTCAGAGGCCATCACCAAGGGCTGCATGTTCCGAGAACCGGAGCGCCTGATCCTGACCTCCGATGCTAGTCTCTTCACCTTCAGTTCCACATGGCCCAGGGACAGTGGACCCTGTAGGACCTGAAGCACAATATCAATTGGTTAGAGCGCTGGGCGATCCACTTGGCCCTCAAGGAGTTCCAGGATGTGGTCTCGGGCTGGGACATCTTAGTCCTCATGGACAACGTTGCAGCAAAGGCCCATCAACCGCCTGAGCGATACCCATTCCAGGGCCCTCATGTTGGAGGCTTATCAGCTGGGCCTCTGGG
This sequence comes from Thermophis baileyi, assembly GCA_003457575.1. Lineage (NCBI taxonomy): Eukaryota > Metazoa > Chordata > Lepidosauria > Squamata > Dipsadidae > Thermophis > Thermophis baileyi. Next base: position 1,651,996 of record QLTV01003388.1, on the reverse strand, counting down.
CGGAAGCTCATCTGCTGTCCATTCGGGCAGTCCACATTTCGGGAGTAGCAAACGTACAGGTGGACTGGCTCAGCCGTACGTCAGTGGACCATGCGGAGTGGCGCCTACACCCGTCCTTATTCAGGGATATCACGGATCGCTTCGGCCTCCCCACAGTCGACCTGTTTGCCAGCCGGGACAACAATCAGCTTCCACGGTTCCTTTCCAGATTCCTGACTGTGGGAGCAGATGGAGTGGACATGTTACGCAGCCCGTGGCCCCCGGGATTGCTATACACCTTTCCCCCTCTTCCTCTCATTCCGAAAGTCATCAGGAAACTCCTGGAGAGGGCGGAACTTCTACTTCTGGCTCCCCACTGGCTCAGATGTCCTTGGTTCATGGACCTAGTGAATCTATCCATGGCTCGACCCTGGCAGATCCCTCAGAGCAAGGTGCACCTCAGCCAGGGGGCAGTGGTCCATCCAGACCCCCAGTGGTTCCATCTGACCGCCTGGTGCTTGAGCGGCGCCTTCTGAGTGGGGACAATCTTTCTGCCCGGCTCATCAAGACTATCCAGGCCTCTCGCAGGACCTCAACCAACAGGATTTACAAAGCCACCTGGAGGGCGTTCTGCTTGTACAAAAAAAGGGGTTCAGGCCCATGGACGTTTCCATTGCCCAGGTTCTGGAGTTCCTCCAGGATGGGCTTGACAAAGGACTATCGCCTAACACGATCTGACGGCAGGTGGCAGCCCTGTCCTCCATTTTGACATGTGGATCTAAAGATTCTTTATGGGAGCATCCTGTGGTTCGTCAGTTTCTCCGAGGAGCAACTAATTTGCGACCGCCCGTGGTGCATCACTTTCCTACGTGGGACCTATCAAAGGTCCTCAATTCGCTCACCCAGAGCCCATTTGAATCTCTTAGGGAAGCCAGTCTATGCTACCTGACGTTTAAGGTGGCGTTTCTAGTGGCCATAACATCAGCCCGGAGGATATCAGAGCTGGCGGCTCAATCAATCTGGTCAGACCTTTGCGTTTTCCATTCTGACAGGGTGGTCTTACGACTCGACCCTACCTTCGTTCCCAAGATTAACGCTTGGTTCCACGGGGCCCAAAAACTGGTTCTGCTGAACTTTTGCCCTCAGCCGGTACATCGGTTAGAACATAGGTGGCATACCTTGGATGTCCGGGGGGGCTCTCAAGATTTATATCAAACACACTTCATCTTTCAGGAGGTCGGAGTCTCTCCTGCTCTCCTTCAGCCATCCACATTGGGAACTAAGGTCACCTCCTCCACCGTGGGGAGGTGGATCAGGGCGTGTATTGCCAAGGCCTATGAGATCCCAGCCTTGCCTCTGCCAAGACGTATCACGGCCCATTCTACTAGGAGTGTGGCTACATATGCAGCATGGGCAACACAGGCTTCCATTGAGGAGGTCTGTAGAGCGGCCACCTGGTCCTCTCCATCCCCTTTCATCCGCCATTATAAGTTGGGCTCCTACGCATTGGCTGAGGCAGCCTTTGGCAGATGCATGCTTCAAAGTGTTCACTCAGGCCAGGGGACTCACCAGGCCGCACCCTCCCAATAGGACAGCCAACTTTGGTATGTCCCATTCCTGGATGCTGTCTCCACTAATATGGAGAAGGGGTGTTGGTCTTACCTGATATGCTCCTTCTCATGGACGTGGAGACAGCATCCAGCCCCACCCAGATTGCGTCTGGTCCTGGTCATCGGGGAAACACAATTACAACACAGAGCAACACGCAAGTCTGCATCAACGCCTTCGTCAAAAAACCAGAAGACATAGGAGGAAGAGGCGTGTCATCTCTTTTGCAGACTCAGTCCTATTGGATAATAGACAGCGTTAACCCATTCCTGGATGCTGTCTCCACGTCCATGAGAAGGAGCGTATCAGGTAAGACCAGCGCCCCTTTTCCCCATCTTCCAAAGCAATCCTTGGTAACATCCATTCTTCAGGCCTTGCTCTCCTTCCTTCAAGCAAGCAGTAGGGCCAGATGCGCAAGAGCTTTGTTCTGCCTGAGCAGTGTTTCTCTTTCTTTCTTCAAATACATATATGGGGTGTCTTTTGTTTTTGTTTTTCTAAAGTGGAATGTTTATTTTAAGACAGACACCAAAGGAACTTACATTACCATTACCATTTCCATAAAAACAAAAACCAATCATTTATTCTTAGACACCAGTGTCAGAAACCTTGCTCAATACCGGCAGCTCCATATTTCCTTCTGCCTAAATGTCAACATATATTCAGCCCACAATGATAAATGAGTGTAATGTTTTTTTTATATCTGAGGGAGAATTGATTGCCTGCATCCTCTGTGCAGTTAAACATATTCTACTCTTGTTTTAAACACTGATCTTGATTAGTGTTTTAAATTGTGTCCTTTGTTCCCCTCCTCTTTTTTTCCCCAGGATTGGGCCTGGCCCTTAATTTCCAGCCATCCCTTATCATGCTGAATCGCTACTTTAGCAAAAGACGGCCTTTGGCCAATGGGTTGGCTGCAGCTGGAAGCCCTGTGTTCCTCTGTGCTCTTTCCCCCCTGGGGCAAGTACTGCAGCATAAATATGGATGGCGAGGGGGATTTCTCATCTTGGGGGGATTGCTTTTGAACTGCTGTGTTTGTGGAGCTCTGATGAGACCTTTGGAAAGTCCAAAAAAACAGGAAGTTTTGAAACCAACTGAGGAACGCAAGAAAAAGCTATTGGATTTCACTGTTTTCCAAGATACCGGCTTTGTAATCTATACAGTGGCTGCATCCATTATGGTGCTAGGCTTATTTGTGCCTCCTGTTTTTGTAGTGAGCTATGCTAAGGATCTGAAGTATGAGGACACCAAATCCGCTTTTCTTCTGACAATTCTTGGCTGCGTGGATATTTTTGCTCGACCTCTTTGTGGAATACTGGCTGGCTTGAAGTGGGTTAGGCCCCGCTGTGTCTATTTCTTCAGTTTTGCTATGTTTTTTAATGGTTTCACTGATCTCATGGGCTCCTTTTCTTCCGATTATGGTGGCCTGGTGGTGTTTTGCATCTTCTTTGGCATTTCCTATGGAATGGTTGGTGCTCTTCAGTTTGAAGTTCTCATGGCTATTGTTGGTACACAGAAGTTTTCAAGTGCCATTGGCTTAGTTCTTTTGGCTGAGGCACTGGCTGTTCTAGTTGGTCCACCTTCAGCAGGTAAGTAGTCCAGTTAATTAATGAGGTCAGTTGTTCCATTTTTATGGAAAGAGGGGGAAAAAAGATGAATTGAGGGAAGGAATAAGAACTCTGAAACTCCCACCCCATGATTTTTTTACCCTCTTTTATATTTTTGCTGCTGTTGTCTGAGAATTAGAGGTCAATTTGCTCTTCTCTTGTATGCATATTAACATAATTGAAGGCCAAAAGCAGGAGCATTTATTTATTTATTTATTAAATTTCTATAGGCACCCCCCCCCATCTCAGTCAGTGACTCTGGGCTGCTTACCATTCAATTTACCTTAGAGATGGGATACAAACGGAGGATTGTTTCAATCCAAGCCTCAAAGTAAAGAGAAAAAAAAAAGAAAAAAAGAGTGGCAAGATGTGGATCGGGTGGATCCATTTCCTAATTAGAATTAAATAGTAGGCAATTTGTGGTCTGTGTGTGTGTGTGTGTGTGTGTGTGTGTGTGTGTGTGTGAAATGAAGTAACTCTCCACAACTTCTATTCTAAATTATATGACCAAGGAAAATAATACTGTACCTTCAAACCTACTAGAGCAGAAGTGTTCTGCCCCAGCTGCTGAACCGAGAAAAACAACACAAGCAACGTACAAACAAACCTTGTTTAATACTCTTTAAACTACTAATACTCTCTTAGCAGTCGTGTTTGTTAAAGTCCTTGAAATCATAAATAAGTCCTTTCAGTGCACCAACTGTTAATTAATGTCTTAACAGTTGGCAAGAGTCCAAGCACAAAGAATCAAAGACAACGAATTAGGCTATCTGATAACAGGCACTCGAACTTACTGAAGTTGGCAGAAAATAGGCTAAGGGCATGGCCAATTAGCCCAAAGCCTTACTCCCGAGACCTCCTCCTGAGTAACCATTCTTGCCTCTTAGCAGCTCTGCGTGCCCGTGCATTAAGAATAGGTTCCTCCTCTTCTTCCTTGTCACTGATGGGAGTTTCTGGAGGTTCTGAAGGCCCTGGCTGAATCTCCGCCTCTGGCATCGAGTCCCCACCAAACTCCTCACTGTCCGACTCAGTTACCAGCTGCACAGGCTGCTGGTGCATCACAACAGCCTCTTCGCTGTCGGAGTCTGCAACCAGCTGCACGGGTCGCTGGCGAGCCACAACAAGAAGCAGATGCAAAAGCAGAGAGAGGAGCAGGGTTCAAAGTGTGTGAACTACCGTAAATGTAATTTGTGTGCAGCCTATTCAAATAAGCCGTCTTAATGCACTGAAAATGAAGAACTCAAGAGAAAGCTAAATCATAGAATTTAAAGAAATACTTCTTTCCCAAATAGAGCATAAAAACATCGTTCTGTGTGTTCTGTTTTATATGACAATATAGCCTAAAGAGAATTGTTTCAAGTTGAGGTTTTTCAATTCGTAAGTCAATGATTTGCATGAATATTACATATTACTGTGTTTCCCCGAAAATAAGACAGGGACTTATATTTTTTTGATCCCTGAAATATGGCCTTGGCCTTATTATTGGGGGGGGGGCTTATTATTTTTGGGGTGCAGGAGGCGGGGCGGGCCGCGAGACGTGTGTCTTACTGGAATCTGGCAGCTCCGTGGGGGTCTCTCGGCCGGTCTGTTTAGTTCCAGTTCCAGTTCCAGCTCCAGCCATCACCATAGAGCAGGAAACGCACTCGCAGAGCGGCCGCTGCCCTGGCTGGGGTTTGGAGGCCACAGAGCCGGAGTTTGCGGGAGAGAGAGGAAGAAAGAAAGACTGCTGCTGCTTCTGCTT
>QLTV01003388.1:1590313-1640277 GCA_003457575.1 Thermophis baileyi | reverse complement strand
TGGTCAGCCAGTTTCGAATACATCTGGTGGTGTTGCTGTTTAACCCACTTTTTTCTACTTTATATAGTAGTAGGTTATGGTCTACTTTATCAAATGCCTTACTGAAGTCCAAGTAAATTATATCGACAGCATTCCTCTGGTCCACTAATTTTGTCACTTTGTCAAAGAATGCAATAAGATTAGTCTGGCATGATCTGTTTTTGACAAACCCATGTTGGCTTTTGGTTATTACTTTGTTTGCTTCTAGGTGTTCGTTGATTCGTTGCTTGATTATCTTTTCCAGAATCTTCCCTGGTATTGAGGTCAGGCTGATAGGTCTGTAGTTTTCTGGATCTATTTTTTTCCCTTTTTTGAAGATGGGAACTACATGTTAAAAGATTAAAAAAAAAATTAAACGACTTTTATGTTTTAATATGTGTTTTTATCTGCTTGGAGCAGGGATGGTAATAGTTAAATCAAATATTCTGGAACAATGGAACAGAACTTTATTAGCAACAAACTGACCTTGTTTCTTTTAACACGTATTTGCTGCTGAAAATTTTAACTCATTGGTGTAGTTAAAGTAGCATTTATTAAATTATTTTCATACAGTAAATGTTTGGGGGTCGATGAACAATCTGAAATTTCATGAAGATGCAAATGAGCTGAAGAATTTGGTCTAGGAAAAGGGTGGGGAACCTGTCCTCCTCATTGCCTCAATCAACATCATAAATAATGCAAAAGCCAAGGAACTGCAGGTATTTATCTTGGGGATAGGTAGGAGGCGGCACAAATTCTCCATCCCTCTTTGAAAGGGAGGGCAACATAGGATTAGTATACTAAGATGATTAGTACTAAGATTTCTACACATCAGTTCTGTTCTATACTACTCTATTGAAAGTTTGCACTACACTTTTTGTTGTTTATCACAAGTCTCCTGAACTATCACTATGTGACAGCCATATGTTTACATTTTTTATTCGCAAAACTAGTGTTTCTACACAGTGGCTGTGGGGAAGAGGTGAAACTTCGGAACGAAGTTCTTGTATGGAACAGGCATAAGCAAGCTGTGCTCAGAATTTGTCAGTTGCAAGTGTCAATATATTGCTATTTATGAGTAGGATACTTGGGATAATTTTAAGGCAAATGAAGTCACTTTTTGTCTCTACTCTTATGTAAATGCATTTTTATGTCATAATATGTGGACGTTAATGTAATTTTTAGTGAGCAACTATAAATATAGCGAATAAAGTTTATTCTGTTAATATAGCTTCAGGAATTATGGAACACCATTTGTTCTACTCTACATTCTAGAGGTTAATAAGAGTTGAATTTGTGAGGCCTCAGTTGTGATGCATTTTTGTCATGTTACGTTTTGCTAAATCGGATGCATATGAATAGTTTCTCTGAACAGGTGCAGAGAGCATTTCCTACACTAGTATTTGTGGATCTTGGATTAGGAAGCAGAAACTTAAAACAATTATGAATCAAGAAAACCTGAATTTAAAACTTCATTTGTTTAAAGAAACAAAATTACAGGTAGTCCTTGCTTAACAATCACTATTGGGGCGGGCAACTCCCTTGCTTAGGCAACACAGTTAAGTCAAACACCATGTGACCGTGCTGGATTTATGATATCATTTACACTGCAGTCGTTAAACATGCATTTGTTAAGTGTGACTGAGACTTGTGATTTTACTGCCTGTTTCTTCATTGATTTTGTCAGAAGCCAGTTGTCAATGTGCAAATAGCAATCATGTGACTGTTGGCTGCTGTGATGTCCACCAATTGTGAAGAGCCTGAATTCTGATCACATGACCAAGGGATCGCTACAATGGTTGCAACGGTTGTGCTTTTTCAGCAGTGTCATAACTTTGAACAGTCCAAGGCAATCGTTAAACAAGGACTATCTGTTCAGACTTGGAACATTTAGATCTCTGCAAAACGTTAGTCTCTTTTGCCTCTAATTCCCTTGGCAAGCTGGTAGCCTCCAGCTGTATTATTCATTTATTTTTATACCATCTTATTTCTCGAAGAGTCATAGTATTAAAACTGCAACTTTCAGAATTCTCAGTGGGCTTGGTGCAAGCTGAAGTGAAACTGAAGACTGAACTGAGCGACATTCATTTGCAATTCTCAACTCTACAACTATGGATTCTGAGACATTGCAGAAAACGTTAAGCCTTGTTTATGTATTTAAAATTCTGATTGTATAGTGCATCCATACAAATATGCATACTGCCTAAATCTTAAGATTTCAGAGTTTTCAATTCAGAAGGAAAAATGAGTTATACGTCAGCAATACTGACAATTCACTAAAGCTGCAATCTTAAACTCTTCAAAGTAAGCTCAAGTGAACAGAGACTTACTTTCGAATAAACAACTTTTAAAAGTATTTTACCAAGGAAATAAATGCAAACATACGGTATAACAGCTTAAAGGTCTGCCTACAGGAAACACTCTGAAATGAATTTCAGAGCAATACCAATTGTTTATTCAAAAGTAAGTTAAGAAACTGGTAATGGCATAGAAATCAACATGGTCAGTAAATTTCTGTCTTCGGACACAGATGGAACTGCTCAGTGAAAAACTAAGCAATGTAGGAGTCACTTAACTAAAAAATAATTCGTCATTCTGTGAGTCATGGCTTAAAGCATAATCTGTTTTGCAGATCAGTCAGGAGTTTATTCAACCAACTAAGGGTAATTTAGCAAGGCGAATGTACTTGCTGAAATTATAGAACAATTCCAATATCAGAAATACCAGAAGTATATATTTATATTTCTAGCTCTCAGTAAGGAGAGGCGCTTATCCATCATCACACTGATGGGTAAAGTACATGTACTTCCTCTTCAGACATTGGGAAAGACCCCATAAGAATGGTGAAGAATGAGCTGGACCTTGGAAATAAAATGTCAAGTTCCACAAACTAGAATATATTCAAAGGATCACCCCACAAAGAATAGAAGGTATATGGGTAAAATGGGCCTCATTTGTCAATGCATCCTTCTTGTTTATTCTCACATATAATCAGTGGTGATCAGCCAGATACACATACATATACAATTGCAGAGAATCTTCGTAAGCTGTTTTTTTTTTTTTTTTAAGAAATCAAGCTGGCGTGTGCTGTTTTTTTTTTTTTTTTTTAAGAAATCAAGCTGGCAAAGAGATTTCGTTTTGCTCCAAACAGAATTGTAGAAAACATGGGATAACATGGAGAGGGTAGGAGAGATGGTGGTTATGCATCCATCCTTGCTCTATTTGACCTCTTGGTGGCTTTCTATACCATCGACCATGGTATCCTGATCGACCCAGATTAGGGGTGGGTGGCATGTTGTTCTGCTGGCTCACCTCCTTCAGAGTCAATTTCAGATTGGGGAGGAGAGGTCCCTCCCTGGCCTCTACTATGTGGGGTGTCACGGGGTCAGTGCTTTCTCCTTTATTATCATTCTAAATGAAGTTGCTGGGTGAGTTCATCCATCTCTATAGGATGAGGTATCATCAGTATTCGATCTGGCAAAAAGGCATTCTGCAGGTACCATTAGCTAGGGATCTACATTTGGTGGATCCCAGAAAATGTGCCTTCTCTGCTATAGCGCTTGCCCTATAAAACATACTTTCCTCCGAAGTTAGATTAGCTGCATCCTTTTGGGTATTCTGGAAGTCCCTCAAGACCTGGTTATGTTAGCAGGCTTAAGTGGCTATTCTTATTCTCTCTTTGCCTATGGTTTATTTTTATAATATTTATCTTTTAATATGTGTTCTTATTTTTATTGTGTTATGTATGAATTGTTTACTGGATTATTGTACCCTGCCTAGAACCGCTTTTTATGAGATGGGCAGCTATACAAAATTAATAGAGGACAGACAGAAAGATCACTTTCTCTTTCAAATTTTGATTTTTCTCATCCCAATTTCAGAAACTATTTTGGGGATTCCTTCCTTTTGTTCCAGAGTCAATACCATATAATACATTCATCCCTCTTCTTATTATTTTCTTCCATTTATTGTCTTCTGTCTAGAAATACTTTCAGCTGCTGAAAACTGTATGAGACCACAAAGGTCTCATACAGTTTAATAAGCAGCTTAACAGGAACAGCTAAAAGGTTTACAATATTTTGAAAAAGTTCTTTATCTAATTTAATGGGTATACATTGAAATAAAAATAATATTTTAGGTAATATATTCATTTTTATTACTGCAATTCTTCCCATAAAGGAGAGCTGTAGATTTGACCAACTGTTTAAATCAAGTTTTATTTGCTCAACCAATTTATCATAATTGTCTCTTTTAAGTGTGGTACACCTCGCTGTTATTTGTATCCCAAGATATCTTATTTTTTTTGTCGTTTGTATCTTCAATCTCTCAACTAATTCAATTTCTTGTGTTTTGGTCATATTTTTAACAATCATTAATGGCACATGCAAGCAAACAGGGCCACACATTAAAAAAATTAGAAGTCCTTATGAATTTATTTACACAATTATTAAAGTACACAAACACAGTGGTAATACAAATGAGGTGTTCTGAGATATTGTTACCAATACACAGGTTTATAGAGACATTCTAACTATATTTTCAGCAGGTGATGGTGAGATTTAAGTGTAATGGAAGGGCAGAGACTGCCCACAACCAAGAACAATTTGAAAAGTTTGCAGTCAACTTTTTAAGTATAGTACAGCAATTGAAGGTTCCAGATATATAGAAAGAAGAGGCTGCCTTTTAAAGTCTCTAACATTACATCATTGACAACAAATATTTACAAAAAGCACACTGAAGTGTAGAACTGTACAAATGGAAGTGCACATGCCCAAAGAACCAACATCTACAGCAACCAATGATACAATTATTCAAAATTTTTCCATGGACCAATATTAAAACACATTCCCATTGCACTCCCCCAATCATAGGTTGCATCAAATCAGACCTTGAACATACAAATAAGCAATAGATTAAAGTTGTAAGGTAGCTAAAGAAAAGTAACAAGATTGTTCATAGTTCAAAATCCACAGAAGTGAAAAAAGAGAGAGGAAACAAAAAGTGACCCGACAAAAGCTTTGAAACAAAATGCTTGCAAATTAACAGGAAAATAAAATCTTACTCGCCGCCAAGTTTCCAAGGAGACAAGAATCTCACGCTTATTAAAAAGTAGTAACAACACACCTACATATTGCATTTTCATCCCCGAAGTGGGACTGATGGTGCTTTTGAGTGGTATTTGGTATGACTCACATGCCTTCTACTTTCCCAGATTACTAAGGGATAAATATATTGCTCATTAAAACGAAGATTCTTCATGTATATTAGCTGGCACACTAAGTGTTTTGGCCACTATATAAATATATCTTCAGCTGAAGGCCAGCTGTTCCAGGCTTGCACGTTTTAATAAAGAATGAAAGAATTCAACAAGCTTGAATGTTCTCTTGACTTCTTGCAGAAGAAACAGATTGCTTATAACTCCGAGCCTTGGCGGAATGCAGCTGGCTGGCGGCACTTGCTGCCTCTGTGCACTCAAGAGGCCCGCCCACGTCCACACTGCTCCCACTGCAGTGGCAGTGCTTAATTGGCATCTGTAGGAACAACCCAGCAGAAACAAGGTATCCTGCCCCTTTCCAAACCCTCCTCTATTATGAATAAAGGCAATACATTCTATGTTCAACATTAAAAACTTCCTGAAAGATTATTTTCGCTTTTTTTTTTTTGTCCTTCAAAATCTATGAAGCGTTATTTTCATCTCTACTCGGTACAGCTTTTTCTTCCAAAAGATCTCCCACTCTTTCTTGAACAAAACAACACACAAATCAACATTTTTTAAAAAACAAACTGTGGGTGGTACATAGAGGTTTACATTCTAAAAAAAAAATAATTAAAAAAAAAAAAGAACCCAACAACCCTGGAAGAACAAGATAGCCGTAAGTAAAACTAAAAATTAAAAACCCCTTGAGAATCCCCCTTGTCCTGTCGAACAGGACTACACAAAAGTAAATAGTGTAAAATAAAAGGAAACACCTCTAATTCAGTTAGACATTCCCTTCTCACTTAAGCTTACAAGAAGTTTCAAGTCTTGAATTTTTTTTTTGTTTTTTTGTTTTAAACCAAGATTTAGAATTTTCACATTTCCACACAGGGTTTGAATGAGACAAGACTTTGTTTTTATAGAGAAGTTAAGCCAACAATCTTAGCAAAATGAATACAAAACTTTCTTAAACCAAGTAAAAGAGTTATAATTACAGTAGAACAATAAAAAGGGGGTGAAGACTGCCGCCTGCTGAGGGACAACTAAAATGGCTATTAAATAACAGGCGGGCAATGCTGTATACCATTGCTTCCTTTTCTAGCCCTGTTGCTAGAGTTCATATAAGGTTATTAGGTTTCGGGCTAAAGCCTCTTGTAGTGTGGCAGCTGCTGGATTCTGTCCATGTTCCTGTGAGTATCTTTAGACAGTGGCAAGGAGAGTTCCAACTGGAATATTTCTTCTGCTCTAGTTTGGGATAGTTTGCTAGTAAAAGCCATTGATAACATAGGAGATCAGCCATGCATTATCTGCCCCTCAATGGCAACATTATTTCACCGATGCACAGCAGATTGGAGTACGCTGGTCGTCGCCAGAGCAGGAATCTATTGAAGCCAAGGAACAGGGTATCAACACACCATTTTCTATGTATACAACTGAACAGACACATCTACTTCAGAAGGGTGAAAAGCCAGTACAGAGATCTATGTGCCAACTGAATTGATGATACACCCACCTGTAATGCCCATGAAGGGAATGACAGAATGACATGTTCCTTCTGTATTAAAGGTATGGTAAAAAAAAAAAAAAGGCTTCTTGTGAGCAGGAAGAAATATATGAAGAATGATGAAAAAAGCACATGCTAGTTAAAGAGAGAACAGATTAGATAACTCAGGTGAGCTCTTAAAATAGTAATGAAACCCAAAGCAAGAAGCAAGGTGACAAATGCATTGTAAATGTGTGCGCGCGCGCACACACACACAAATATGCATTATTTATAATAATGTTCCCATCAAAAATGCAATGTCAAGCGAAGTCTGTGAGCTCTGCAATCAGAAATTTGATAGTATTTCAATTCCAATTGAGGTGCTGGAAATGAAATAAATTAAGAAGACCCTAAATCTAGATGCTTTGAAAAGCCAGTGAAGACTTACACTATTCCTAGTGGAAATTATTAATACTGTCAGTATTGCCTTCTTTTGTAACAAAGTTACATTTTATTCTAAATATATTCAACATATAGGCAATCTGCTACCAAGTCTGTTTGTAAGCCTGTTAGAGTCACGTCTAGATTAGATGGGTGGAATATAAATTTAATAAATAAGTATAAGTATAATCTACGAAATTATTGAAAAATCTTCCGGTTTTTTCAGATCAGGATGAAAGCAATGGGTTTGCTTTGTGTGCACTAAATCAAGCTTTGCTCCCCTAACAGGATTAAGATGTGCAAGAAGAAACACTTTTTTAAAAAATGTATAGGCTATGAGTGGCAAGCAAATCCTCCTACTCAGAATTATACAATAAAGCTTTAGTACTTAGATTACCAAAACACTGCCAATCTCTAGAGAGCAGCTTGCATATGATTGAGAACAGGAAGAAAGGTGTTTCCAGGTACCAATCCCTACCTAGTCCAAGTCCTTGCTAATGCAAGTCCGAACTCTATATAGTGCACCAATATTCCAACAGCCAATTTATATGCTAGTTTAGATTCATACATATTTTAAATGACAAGTAACTTCTTTTTGTTGTTTCAAATTAAGACCATCCTTGAATGCAGAGTTAATTTCTACAAATACTGTCAAATTACCACCACATTAATGTCTTGTTGTGCAACAAGAGGCTTTTTTTAAAAAAAATAAATAAATCAGGATCTTGATAGTGGACTGGATCCTTGTTTTTCTCTCTAAACATTTGAGGTTTTCCAACATAAATTGTACATAAAAACAGGCAATTAAACATAATTTGTAAAGAGTTTGGCTATTACCAACCCTAGCTGCTGATCTTTACATCTTCCCTATTCTCATTTCAACTTTTACCCTGCCAAACTGGGGAGGAAGAAGAAACATGACATGTTTTCTTTGCAGGAAAATGCAAGCTAGCACTTATTTAGTATAACATAAATTACAATCAAGGTTAATTTGGAAGAGAATCCTTCCACACAGTTAAAATTCTCAACAGTTGGATTATCCAGTTGATCAGATCCAAGTGGATAATAACTTGCAAATATTGTTAACAAAGGAAAAGGCTCTGGGAGTCAAGTATACAACAGCAGTAATGAGAAGAGGAACAAGAGTGATTAAACATTAATAATAGAAATTAGCATATTATGAAGCTTTATCAAATGTCCTTTGGGCAGAGAGGCAAAGCATAACCCAAACAATAAAATGAAAGAATGGTCAGGAAAGAGAGCACAGCTGTTAGCAAAATCTAAGCATCTCAGGTTGGGTAAAAGAGCAAAAGGAATGGTTTTGGAAATATTTAAACATGGCAGCATGCTTCATATTGCCCATACACACTCCATTTTGCTTTGGGGAAAACTACCTACTATCAAGGCAAAAGGACAGATCAAATGATAAGCTTTCGCTATCACAGATTCATTCATTTACTACACCAATACAAGCATTTAAGTGTCTGCTATAACAAGTCCAGAGGCAGTTTCCAGCTACTTATCAGTTTTGAAAATGTTTTTTTAATCTTGGCTGCTTGTGGGAAAGGGAGAAAAATAAAGAGGCCACATTAAGCTTTCGTTTATCCTACAAGATAATTCTGCTTAAATTAGGCAGTGAAGATGTTCCCAGTCTTAGTTTTCACTACAACTAAAGCCCTGTCCCCTTTTATGTCCATGTGATGCACATTAAAAAGGAGGCAGAGCTTCAACTGCATGGCAACATCCGCCATCTTGATTTTTAAAAAAAAACTCCCCCAGATATTCCTATATATTGGAATAATTTAATTTAAATGAATATAGTCTAAAACTATTACCAGCAGTCACTAAGTTGGGCAGCCAACTTATTAAAAACATGCACAGCAAATATGATATCTTGATGCTCTCTTCAAGGTGTCTTGTTTTTCCAAATGGGCTACTCAGTTTGCACATTTGCTAAAAAGCAGATTTACTGCTAAGCAATGTAACAACTGGAGTGATCCCTATGGGGTTATCCCAAATTCTAGATTATCTTCCACTTTACTAGTAATATTGGTCTCACATAACAAATATTCTAATCGAACCATTCTAGTGAAGTACCTAAAGCTTTGAGGAAAATGTGAACTAGTGAAACGCTGGAAGCTTTTGGAAAAAGCACATCTAATGCTACGTGGTCTGCAAGGCAGAGGGAAACAAAAGTGCAGAATTAAAATGAAAAGCCACCCCTTTGAATGCCCCAAAGGAGTTCATCCAGACCCACCCACCAAGCTGGAGTCTAGCGAGAAGGGACTCACCCAGTGCTGCTTTCCAACGAGGAGACGAGCAGCTACTTGCCATGGTGTTCGAAAGGAATGCTATTCTGAGGTGGGGGGGAAAAGACAGCCATTTGAAACAATTCCACTGCCCAAAAGTTAACTTCAAACTAAGATTCTAAGTGGAGCTGTTCTTCATTTGGAGCAGTGCTCCTTTCAGAAGCTTCAGAGACATTGGCCTTCACAGCTGTCACCAAATGGATAACCAAAGAGGTTGCTTTGAGAATGTGTTTGGAGAACTGATGTGTAAAGAATGACTGCTCTGAGCAGCAGGAACAATCAACAGGATTTTGGAAATGCGTTTATATTGGAATGACTCTTAGCGGAAAAGGATCATCAGGTTAATGATTTATTGTCTGTGCTGGCCATTGATTCAAAAAAACATTTTCCTTTATTACAGTGACAAATTTAACCCAAGTAAATCAAGGAAACCTGCATCTCTGATTAGTACTCAATTAGGTACAAGCTCAATCTTGAGCAGGGGTCTCCAAACTTGGCAACTTTAAGACCTGTGGACTTTAACTCCCAGAATTCCTGAGCCATCATGGCTGGCTGGGGAATTCTGGAAGTTGAAGTCCACAAGTCTTATAGTTGCCAAGGTTGGACTACCCCCTGCACTAGAGCCTTCAGACCAGTAACCACAGCTACAAACAGAGGCTTTCAGATGAATATGTTCACTAGAACAGAAGTCCATTTATTGCTCTCAACTGGCCAAGGCAGCACAAAAGACAAAACCTAAATAACCTTGTAAACTTACTGCAAAAGATTAATCACACTTCTGGGAATGGGAGTTACATTTTCTCTCAGTACTTCTTTGTGTACACACAAACCAACACTTCTTCCTAGTGGCAGTGGATGCTTAAATAAAATCATTCTCTTCTCATAAAAAGACCCAATTTTTCTACTGCTATACCTGAATGATATGTTTAAGAATATAAAACATCACCCATAAAGCAGGAAATGCTAAGTTCAAATTATATAAATACACCTGCTATGGAGTTCAGCCCATCAAGAAATAAAAAGACAAGCTTAAGCATTTTTTTTACTGGGGGAAAAAAATCACCATATCCTCAGCTTGTAGATGGTGACTAAACTGAAAAAAACTAGTATTTCCTACCAGCTAGAAATGGCACTACAAAAGACAACAAGAATATACATCTACCAGCAATTGCATTTTTCCAATTAGTCCCTATGTTTTGTCATGCTGACAAAAAACATTTCTTAGAGAACCAATGGTTGAAGCTCCACTGAGAAAAAGCTATAGATCTGAAATTATCATGAAAAGGAATCATAATAAAGGACATAAAGACACTTCAGCTAAATATATGCCAACTTTCATAGAAAAAACCAGGATAAAGTGAACTGCTTGTTGGAGACTTTCGAATAAGTAACTCTGCAAATACTCAACTAAAAGGTTGAAAGTTTTTAAGAAAAACAGTGAGTATATGGAACCTGTAAGTTAGCATGTGATGCTTCCATCCTTAAGAGAGAGAGAGATCAGAATAAAGCTGCTTACCAAGATGAGCCTCATGCCATGACAATGCTGGTGCCTGTGGTTCCTGCATAACCATTCTTACCAACAATTACCAGTATTTTCCAACCCTAGGTATTTTAAGACTAAAACTTCAATTATCCAGCCAACTGATCCATTTCTCAACAAGGTAATAAATATGTATTCAGGCTTCTTCAGACTCACATGATTAATACTTCTCCCCCTTATTAAAAACCCACTCAAACCCATAACCCAAGTCCTCCATATTGAGAAACCTTGCCTGTGATTTTGTCACACATCACTAGATATTTGTGGAAGTTGAATGAGTCCTGACAGCTGTTTGCCCATGAGGACCAAACAGGTGTGTACAGTATTATCAAGGCTTTGTTTACAGATACTTCAAAACACTGCAATTATCTCCTGCAAAACTCTGCTCCTTCAGCTGTCCTGGTCTCTGATCTATTTGAATGTTATCCATCAGTATGATTTCAACAAGAGTAAGACACTGGAATGTTGTTTGGTCTCCACCCTGACTCTGTTTCTATCCACTACAAGCTAGATTTACGCTGCTACAAATAAAGAACTCTGGCTGGACTACAACACTCATAAAATCTTTGTTTATCTCTTACATGCCACCATGTAGGTGTAGAAACACTTTCATCTGGCTCACAATCAATTGCTATTTATACTGCATGCATGTTTCAGCAGAGGCCAAAATAAAAATCTGGCCAGGTTGCAGAACCTAGACGTTTTAGCAGTTTTATTTCATACTTCACAACATCCAAACATTTAAGAAGCAAAATGTCCCTTTTAATCCATGTGTCTGCTCTGCTCTCTTCTTTCTTCACCATCTTCAGCTTTTTGCCTCATTTGCTCTTCTTCCTGCACTTCTTTCTTTGCAGCAACTTCAAATTCTCAGCTCCCAGCAGGCTCCACTCACACCCCATCCCCTGGTGTACCTGCTAGAGTGGTCACCAAGGAAATAGTTAATGTTGACTATAAGGAGTCAGAACTGGGATTTAATGCTGACAGAATTATCAATCAGGGTGCTAAGGTAAGAACTGACATAATTTAATAGTGCTGAATCCTTAACATTCAGAAGAAAGTGATTTCCATGCAAAGGGATGGGCAATGATCATACACAATACATATATATATATACAGCACACAGGCTGTATTTTATCTTCAGCAAGGACCATGATCTCTGAAGCCATGTTCTAAGAGTGAAATCTGAGAATGATAAAAATGTCTGCTTTAGAATTATTTGGCCAAACATTTAAAGTACTGTATTCCGTTCTAACCCAGGCCCAACTGTTTTGTTCCTGGTCCTCTGCCTGTAATTGACCTTAATTCTAATCCAAGGGTCCCTAACCCCTGGACTGTGAACCGCTATCGGGCCGTGGCCCATTTGGAACCAGGCCGTGTGAGTGGCTGGCACGCAAGGGCACAGCTCAGCTTGCATGAGTGGCAGGCTGGTTCGCCTCCACCACCCCCCTCCCAGGGCCACCAAGCTGTAAAAGTTGGGGATCCCTGTTCTAATCTTCCTTCTCTTACTGTTTACTATGGCATAACTCTTATGCTACCAGAAAAGACAGCATTGAAGCATGGGAAGTACCATTTGTGGCAACCTAGATTACTGCCTCCATCTAGTATCTTAGGTGAACAATGCAATTGATGACCCCACCACACAGAAAGATTTCCATTTTTTTTTATTTGAGTTTTTCCCCTCAAGGTTTGGAGCCCTACTTAACTTGCTACTCTGACAGTCTAGTTCACCTATTTGAAGGAGTCAACTCTGATAACCCTAATTTTTGCTTCTCTATAGCAAAACCAGGCACAAGGAATGATGGGCTGGCAGAATGTGAAAGATCAAATAGCAAATGACAAGAACTTAGTTAGCTAACTTGTGATAAGGCAAATATTCCTCTTCATTCTGAAAGCCCAGATAGAAGACTATTTTACTCTAGATCTTATAACATTTTAAAGTTATAAACCAATATTTAAAAACCGTAACTACAGTTTAAAATTGGCTTGTATGAAATAAATTATACATAGCAAGGATCAGATGTCAAACTGCAATTACTTAATTCTTAAGGGAAACACTTGCTAGCAATTCAGAAGGGAAAACAATATGGGTTGATTAATGTGAAAGCTTGTGCATATTGTGCTAGATCACAGTTTAGCATCAGAAAGGGAAAACCTCTCTATCTAGTCTGCAAGACTTCTTCCTTATTGTCTCTTTGTTTTGTGCATCCTAGTAAACAAGAAATAGTGATGTCACATAGCCCTTAGGAAGTGACTAGAGGACTCTTAGTCCCTTCATAAGATGACAGTTCTAATTTTGCGAGAATGTTAAAAAAGAAACTTTTCAGAATGTTTATTATAAAACCTACTCTAATTGCTTTTCACTATGAAAAAAAGAATATTGAACCTTTCACAGTCATCTCAGAAAGGAATTTCAATTGCACTCGAATAAGAATTCAAACTGCATTAGAGTATGAAATTTAGAGAAAATCAATGTTGCTTAATACAAATCAAGAGCTCTAATGGTTTTAGCACATGTAGAGCTATTGGATTTGGGCTGCAAAAATCCAAATGATTATTAGATAGTAGCATATTTCTGCTTCCATATAGTGGTTATTTGGATTTTTGCAACCCAGATCTGTATAATTGGATTGTAATTTACTTCTGAAATACGTGGATTTTGGTATTTTTGGGGACCAGTAAAAGAAGAAGCGCCAAGAACAGCAATGGAGTTACAGAAGGTTTGATCTCTTAAGAAACATTAAGCTCCTAATCCAAAAGAGGCACTTATTAAGAATTCTAAACTCAATTGAATGAAAATAAAAGACACCACATTATTCACAACCTAAAGGAATTTAAAATGATTTAAATTATCATGCCCATTGATAAATTTATTCCAAACTGCGGTAATTATTTTCCTTTCAATGAATTAAGAAACCACTTTTAAAAGTTGTCTATGTAATAGAATTGTGTGCTAGTTGCACTATTATATAGGATATTGAAGAGGGGACAGTCTTTTTAATTAGAAAAATAACACACAAAACTGTAAATGGAGATGGAGAATTTAGCCTTTGCATGTATGAAGAATATGAATATAAAGAATACTGTTCTATGGAATTCAACTATTACTACCTAAGGGGTGCAGGCTGAAAATTATCCCTTTATCTGCATAAAATTTAAATTCCAAAATCTTTGGCAACCTGTACCTAATCATTCACAGCTCCTTTAAACCATTAATGATACGCAGTCATTGGCAGCTTTTGTGTTCCATATCAGATTACAGTTAGCCATTAATAAAATGAACAATAATTAAAAAATAATTGGCTACTGTTGCCTCCCAAGTGTGCAAGGCAAACATTAACCATATGCCAAGAAATACTGGGGCTAAGGCGAGATGGGCTTGAAATGTAATGCCTTCTAAATTCAATATCACAACCAAAGAAACATTGACATATATTTGGTATAATATAGCTTGCTGGACTTCAGTGATTCTGATGGAAAGGAAAGCAAAATAATTACATCTCAAGAGTCCAAAAGTGCTTTATTTCCGGTAACTTAAGAGGTTAAAATGCGCACTTTCTTCCTCTTCCTTCGAGGTCTGCAGGAGCTTGGCTTTTCAGATGAAAGGATAAAAGAAAGAGTCTCAAAACCTCGTAAGGTTTCATTTTTCAAAATTAGCAAATCTCCCATAGGATATATTTACTCAAGCCCTAGAGATAAATATATCTGTCAGCAGGTAAGGAAATGCCCTTGTATTAAAGAGACAAGGAGAGCACCATTTTATTGGTTACAACTTAATGAAGTATTGCATAATGAAGTATTTTCTGAAATAATTGCTCACCAAAAATAACAGAAACAAGTATTTCAGAACTATATTCAGACCGCCATCTACTTCAATATAAAAAAAGTACAGATTTCAAGAAAAATAATATAGTAGTAGTTATAATTACAAATGATAAATAATTTCTTTATTAGTATGTTAATGACCTTGGACCTGCAGAAAGTAGTCATGTTATTTAAGTTCTTGATTGCAAAAGCTTGCATTAGGTTAATAAAAGCTATATTCCTGTGGAGCTGAAACTTTTAAGTTATATATTCCTTTAAACGTTATTCTCTGATCAGAGATCTTTTTCGTATTGCTTTAGAGTTTGTTCTGGTTTCAAATATCCTTTTGGCATAAATTCAGATTACATATCTTTCATCTATAAAAGTGTGCTATCAACAATCAAGGTTTTATTAATTGGGTTTTAATGAGCAATGCTATGAACATTTATTAAATACAATTCTGTCTGGATTCCTAATAAGCACCTCCTTTCCTCCTTTTCTAACTGCAAGCAATAGTGGCAGTAGAGCTAATGAAAAATACAAATTGTTACTGGAGGGTAGAAAGCAAACTATGATTCTTTGCTGGTATCTAACGGTCTTCTGAATTTTTGCAGCCAGGGTGTGGCAGTTTATTTGTAATCACTAATGCTTTTATAGACTACTTTTATATTCACCCATAATTCTTGTTTGGGTGAGTTTTCCACTTCTGTTACAAATCTTTGAGCCTCTTTATTGACCTCTGATGCTAAAATCATTTTTTTTTATAGTTAAAACATCTACATTGCCATCAGTAGTAGGTTCTAAAACCCTTTGCTACTGGTTTGCGTGCGCGCGCGGAAGCGTCCTGGGCGGGTGGGCGGAGCCTCCCACTGCCGGCGCTACCGGTTCTTAGAATCGGGCCGAACTGGGAGCAACCCACCGCTGATTGCCATCCTATTCACCTGTAAAAACTTTTGCTACTTGACCACTTCAGCTGACAAAATTACAGTCCAATTTATCAAGGCTCTGAAAGGCACTTGTTTTCTGACTAACTTTCCAAATATTTATAATATGCTTTCCTATTAGCATCTAATTCAAACTTATTGTTTCTAAGTTCCCAGTTTTTTAAAAAGACACTTGAATGCAGATCCCAAGACCAATATTTCATTGTTGAACAATTTACAAGTCAAAATCCAGTTTTGTAGCTTGTTATATATGAACTTCCAATCTGATGTGATTACATACCACACATAGTGAAATGAAACAAAAAAATTACAAATAATATAATTCAATAGCTTGCTAAGTGTTTGTCTTTTGTTTAGAAATACACAAAAAGCAGATAAATAATATTAACATTATTCTTTTGTAAAATGCAGAAAATGCATATTCTTCTAGAATATGCTGTGGCCTTTATACATTGAAAATCTTTAAATTTATAGCCAGTTACACAATGTGTTGAAACCTGATACAGATGTACTTTGAATGTCTGACATATATTTCAAAACATGATTTATGCTTTATGGGAAAAATTGCAAGTCCTGATTAATGGTCCCAAAGTCAAGGTGCTTGACTACTGCAGACATATTCAGATTTCACTATTACTCTAATTTAGCTATGTGTTTCGAATAATAATACATGCCCACAGATAATCTAAAAAAACATTGCTGCTTTTCAAATTAAAAAGGATTCTTCAAAGTGCTAAGAAAAAAAATCAGAGATGTGTGAACAGTACCTAACAAACTACTATAGAAGTATACAAAGGAAGTATCAGAAACTCTTTTCTATTTCCATCTCTTATTAATCACAGTTTTTTCAGACCTTTAATATTCTTCAGAAAAATCCTTATACAATAGATGTTATTACAGACAATGATTATACCAGACAGAAGCTGGTAGCTATTTCCCATTCAGTGGCCATTTATTTGGAAATAAACCACAAATTATGTCAAGATCTCAGAACTGTTGGTTGCTGTGTTTCATCAGTGTGTGTGTGTGTGTGTGTGTGTGTGTGTGTGTGTGTGTGTGTGTGTGTGTGTGTGACTAAGCACTATCAAACAAAATGCTAAGTGACTGGCTACCACTGATGTTGTCCATCTCTAATACTGGACAAATTGTATCTGATCAACGTTAAAGGAAGAATGCTTATTGATTCTTCTTCATCAAATTTAACAAATACTAATATTCATTCATTTGCACAAGGTTTCCGAGATCTGCAGTGGTTAAGAAAAAACATGATCTTTATGTGAGTTGACGATTCACAGAGTATATATAGCAAAAGTCACTGAAATGTCCATGGCTGTTAAAAATCTGTACCCTGCGAATACACAAAGGCCCAAAAAGGGATTAAGCAAAGGAGGCACGCAGGTACCCAGCTATAGATTTCCACAGCTATTAATTCCTCTCTTTCACATTAAAGCCTCAAGATCAGAGGCCTTCACAAATAGCTATTCATCAGTTGATTCTGATTAAGTAAGAGATCAACATATTTAAAACATAACAGCTGTTAAGGTAGGCCTTTCAATTCAGAACCCAGAGCATTTCTAAACTGAAAATAAATGCCAAACAACACTATACCCTTTATCTCTTTTCCCATGAAATGAAAAGTTTTGTACCTGTGAGGTTGACATGCGTGAGGTATCTTGTCGACCTGTTAAATCAGATGAGGAGATATTCACAGGGGCCCCACGATGCAATCGCATACTCACTTTCCGTTCTCGCTCCATTCCAGAAACTGGCCGAGGAGATGTATTTGCTGAGCAAAAAAAAAAAAAGGGAAGCTATCATTATCAAAAAAAAAAATTACATAGAAAAAATTGGCTATAAGTTATTCCAGTGTTCTATAGAAGTTCTTGTGGGAGATAGTATATAATTCACTGTGATTAAGTGTTGAACTGACATTAGGGAGACCCTGGTTCTAATCTATCCAAAACCATGAAAGCTCCCTGTGTAGCTCTGGGCCAGTCACTCATTCTAAACCCAATCTGCCTTACAGAATTGTTGGAAATAATTGGAGGAAGGACTATTACATATTCCAATAGAAGTGTATACAGTATCTGTAGTTTAGGGTTGAACTGTGCAGCCCTTCATGTTCTTTGGGCTTGGCTGTTTGCTTGCTGATATTTTATTACCCAACTAGGTAACATTATCAGTGCAGTGTTACTTATGTATACCGTCTTGAAGTCCTGAATGAAAGGTGGGATGTAAATCTTATACAGGTAGTCCTCGACTTATGACCATTTCTTTAACAATAGTCTGAAATAACAATGGCCTCAGAAAGAGTGCTTTACAGGCCATAAAGCCTGTTCTAGCCACACGAAATGTTGTACCATCACCTCCGTGGTCACATTATTGTGATCTGGGTGCCAAATGTCCTGTCATCATGTAGTTGCCATTTGTAATCTCTGCTAACTTCCCCAGAAAGTCAACAGGGAAGCAGCAGGAAAGATTGCAAGCTGCTGCCACCTACTGAAAGGACTCTTGAAGATTTCAGCTCCATTTCTGCACTCCACCAAAGGAGCCCTTCCATGCACGGAGGGGAGCTAAAATCCATTAGTGGGTAGCCCTTTCAGCCAGCCCCAGACATGAGAAGGAGTCAAAATCCAAGCAGAAAGCAGAGAGGCATTACGGTAAGGTAAGGAGTGTGGGTAACTCTGGTGATGGGGGAGGCACTGGGAGGTCTGGCAAAGGACACACGAGTGTCTGTTCGACCAGGAGCTGAAAATCCTGCTTGGATTTCAGCAGGGAGGATTTTCAGTCCCTGAACTGAGCCAGGATCTCTCCCCCCCCCCTTTCTGGCATCCATGCTCCTTATCCAGGACTTTGTTAACGACCAACAAGATTGATTAATAACATAACTGGGAGTGCTGGAATTGTTGTTGTTGACAGAGACAGTCCCATGAGAGTCTCACTTAATGATCACTTTGTTCAACGCAGGGGTGGGTTCCACTTACCTTCCCTACCGGTTCGCATCACGATGGAAGTGCGCGTTTTGCGCGCTCGCTTTGCACGCGCGCCTACGTCACGTCGGGGAAATGAGCCTCTGCGCATGCGCAGAAGCCTCTGCGCATGCGCAGAGGGTTCTTTGCCAGCCGCGGTGACCGGAGAACCGGTTCGGGGGCGTGGACAGCCGGCCATCGCTGCCGGTTCAGCGAGCTGATGCAAATTTCCGCCACCGGTACGGGAGAACCGGTCTGAACCGGCAGCAAACCACCACTGGTTCAACAACATAAATTCTGGTCCTAATTGTGGTCATAAGTTGAGGACTATCTGTAAACACATAAAGAGCTGGCTCATGGTGAATCTAAGAAATTTAGTTCAATAATGTTGAACTAATTTATTGTTCTAAAATGTATACTCATTCCTGTTAAGCAGTTTCCTCAGTGAACATTTTCAAATACGATGGATGAAATGTAACATTCATTTTCTGACCAATGCATACATCTACAACACAATTTTGTGCATCTCACAACAACATGTGTCAGAGCGAGAGTAACATTGGCATAGGTGTACAAGAGAACTCTGAATAAGAGCACAGCAACCAGTGATTTTTGCAGTCTCTTCTTCTGTCTCAGTCACATGTTTACTTAGTGATCATTTTGCTTAACAACCTGGTTATTGGAATGGAACTGTGCCACTAAACAAAGAATGTGTGTAAAATGTGAAGGAGGATCCAGAATAGCTTAACTTCTTTTGAAAACTAGATAACTTCCTTGGCTACGATGATAAGATAAAGCTGCTTTAGCCTGCAGTTCTTCCATACAGGCCTGTGTATCTCAAAGGCATTAGGACAGAGGAAATTCCTAAATGACTTGGAGTCAGGTTAGCTGAAGGACTGATGCATAAACTTGAAAATAAAAATCTGAGATGCTGTTCTCTAGGTGTTTTCTATGGTAAGTTCTAGTCACAGCTTTAGAATTCTCTGTCAAGTCCATGCTTCCTTATTGGCTTGTCTTTAGAAGAATGTTAAATATTAATTGATTGTGTACTATGAATGTTTTCAATTAGAGAGCTACAAAATCTATTGCTTAGCTTGTATAATCCATAATCCATCAAATACAGTCCTATCACTTGAGTATTTACTGCGTTTTGTATTTTAAAGTATGATGCAATTCCCCTCTGAAATAAAATATCAGACTACAGCAAGTGTTCAAAGTATTACAGGCTCAAAATAGCCATTTTGAGCATTATAAACTTGGAACAAAACACTCTGTGTTCAATCATCTATCCCGAGATCATTGCAAAATGGGCATTTTGTGCCAAGTTCTTTCTGAGATGTCAAGAGATTGGCTTGGTTTTTTTTTTTTTTCAAATTGCTAAGTCATGGAGAGTTGCAGAATCCATTAGTCAATAAAATGGGAGGAGGGACGTATTAGTCAAGTTCAATCTTGTTCAAAAATTTTCCTAGTAAAAACTGCTGTTTTTAAATACTTGTGGGATTCACGTGCGTTATGCTTTTTCTTCAGGCAGGCTTACCGATACAAGGATATGCAATGCGTTACGCACAACGTTATTCAACTGCTGACCTTTCAAGACTGCTACACATCATACTGCTTGGATGCCTGATTTAGTGGGCAAGGACAAATACAAAAAGTGTGCACTGCATACGCAGCTTTAAGTCAACAGCCAAACATAAGAGGGCTCCTAGCCTGAGAAAGATTTTATAGTGAAACACACTGCATTTTGCATTTTATTCCGTTGAAATACACTCAGCATGAAACATCCCAATAGAACATTCTGAACTTTTTCATTTTGCAGTCTTTTTGCTACAGATCCATTGCATAAACCAAAAAGGAGATGATGTTAACATTCCTACAGCTATTGGTTCCACAACTCCAGGATATGAGAATTGAGGCTTGAGGCCACTGGCGCTGCTGAGGCTTGTTGCAGAGGTGGGGCTTGAAGAAGGTTGGTGCCGCTGGGGCTTGTTGCAGCGTGGTGTTTGAGGTGGCACTCAGTCCAGTGCTAGGCCTGAAATAAGAGGTCTGGAAGCAATGGAAGTCGGCTGAGACTGCTGAAATCTGTCATCGCTGAGGAGTGCCATCTCAAGCCCTGCGCTCCCTAGTGCCTGTTTGCAGCACTCCATCTCCCTCCCCCTCCCTCCCCCCTGCCTGTAGCTCTCATCCACCAACCTGCTTGCCTGGAACTCCTGCCTCTTCCCATGTTGTGGTCATGGGAGGTCCTCACTTAACATCCTGCATGGCCTTGAGATTAGATTACGACAGCAACTGGGCCTCCTGGAATTTCAGTTGTTAAACTATGTAGTCATACTATATTGTGCTTTACAACTGCATTGTTTAGCCACAGAAATACCAATCCCAACTGCCATTATAATCCAAGGACTACCTATACAGCTTTGGAATGGGCTTCTATTGGAAATGGGTCCTGCCACTCTCCTCCACCCCTTCCCCACCCCCTGGCTTTCAGGAAGCTATTAAAAACTGAATTATTCTGGGAGAGCATTTTCACGGTTTTGCTGACTTAATTTGCTGCACCATTTTTATTATTTCATTCTTCTGGATTTATTGTCATTTATACTGATAATCTATGTAGATGTTTAAATGATCATTTCACTATATTCACTGTCAACTGCCAAGACTGGATTGATTATCATGGGGTATTAATCCAATAATTAAGCAATCAGTATTGTGCAGTTTCTTCAATGAGACTGTGTTACTTGCAGGAAGCAGCTTCTTGAAAGATTGGAAGCGCTGCTTTGCAGCTCTGTCTAGAAGTCCTGGAAGCATGCATGCACAGAAGACCTTCATGCCATGAAGCAATCCCTCAAACCTCTGATCTGCTGTTACTGCTCTGTCCTGTGAGTTCTAGTGGGGTACTGCCCATAAGTGAAGTGCCTTGAAGAACCTACAACCTGAATAGTAAGATTTTCTGCTAATATTCATCATAGAAACAGAGAGACAAAGATGACACAACACAAGTGCCTCCTTTCCAAATACAAGCATACAACTTCCCCTCAAAGAACATTAGAATGTGTGATGTCTTCCTGATAGTACTATTTATTTGTAATATAAGGCTGGAACAATAGCATTAGGTAACAGCATTTAATTTAAACAGCATTTAATTTAAATGTTGGTGACCCAGATTTAAAATGCCATGAAAAGTATGTCTTGAATGTTGGCTGAGGGCATTAGTCAACCTAGACGTATCACAATCAGGAAGCAGGAGGAGCAGGAGAAAAACAGTTTGTACAGTGAAAATAATAGTGGTTTGGTTCAAGAGTGCCTCAAAATTTTGCTATGCTAGGTATAAATGCAACGCTGTAGTAGAGTTAGACTAGAGTTGAGAAGGCCTTGCTGCAAATCCCTGATCAGTTAGAAAGCTCACTGGGTCAGTTTGCAACAATTCAGGGTCTCTCAGCCAAATTTATCTCACATAACTGCAGAGAAGAATATGGAGGGAGAAAAAGAAGAGAGGTAGAATGATCCCTTTCTTGGAAGAAGTAACAGAAAACAAATTTAGACATTGCTTTTTCTTATAACTATCAGCTTTCCCATTTCTTTTCTTCAAAACTGTTTTCTGAAAACGCAATTTTTCATTTTTGAATAAAGAACTAGTACAAAGCAATTATTATTTAAGGCTTCTTCAGCTTACCTGTATGTGAAGTTGGAGTAAGAGGAGTTGGTGGAGCTACATCTTGTGTCCCTCTTAGCCTCCCGGAGGCAGTAGAAGGTAATCCACGAACAGCTGGATTGCGTGTATGTCTCATTCTTTCTTCTCTCTCTCTTCTTTCACGTTCAGCATCTTCTACTGCTCGGCTTGCACCCTTCAAGAAAAAACAATTACCATGACTAGTAGTTGGAGATAATGCAGGGCAACCATAGCAGTACTTATGAGTTCTCCAAACTTGACAACTTTTAAGTCTTGTGGACTCATGCTGGTTGGGGAATTCTGGGAGTTGGTCAACAAGTCTTAAAGTTGCCAAGTTTGGAGACCCCTGTTTTAGAATACGTTTCTGATTATGCTGTTAAAAACAGCATACATTTGTTTAGATGAGTAGTTTCAAGGTAAAGTCCATTTGGCTGTTCTTATTTACACTACTCAGCCATTCATAGATAATATTTTGCCAGAACTGGCTCAGATCAGATGCTGATTTAATAGCTGGCCTTGGGCAAGTTATTTTATCAGTCTTATTTCTTTAGTTCTGCAATAGAGCAGGAACTAGTGAGCCAGTTTGGCCTAGTGGTTAAAGTACTAGCTAGAAGCCAGAAGACTGAATTCTAGTGCTGCCTTTGGCATGAAAGTTGGCTAGATGATGTTGGTCTAATTACTCTCTCTCAGCCCAACCTATTTCACAGGGTTATTGTTATGGAGAAAATAGGAGGAAGGAGTACTGGTTCGCTACCTTGTGCTGTATATGGAAAAAAAAGCAGTGGGATAAAAATCTAAAAACAAACTTAATTGGGATGGCAATCTTTAATGATTAATAAATGAAAGACATATCAGTCATCCCAAAACTTCAGAGAACTGGCACTTTCAATTTCTCTCTTAGCTGAGTTTCTGAATGATACTTTCAAGAGCTAAAGGCACTTGAGATAAGAGGAACAGAAATCTGATCTTATGATCCTGCATTATGGGCAAATATATTGGAGGGAACCTGATCTGATATAGGCTATCATTCTACTGCTGGAACTTTTGATCCAACCTTTCAAACAAATATTCAACATACAAGTGAAACATATGACTTTCAGGGTAAAAAGAGTTAAACAATACATTTCAAATGAAGGATTCATAATAGCCAATAGAGAATACAACAGCAACAATTTTACTTAATTCCTTTTTTTTAAAAAAAAGAAAGCAGTCATAGAAAGATATATCTATTAATCTGTTTCACAGCACATTAAACTGGAAGCAGTTAATAACATTACAAAAGATTGCTTAAAAGAAACCAGAAAATGGAGCATAAATAGTACTGAATATTACAGAAACAACAAAAAATATTACAAGTCAAAGCTGCATCTTTCACTAAATGTAACCATCTCTGTTCAATCAATATTACCAGATATTAATGCACTTAAATATAACTGACCATATATGGTATACAGTGAATTGGTTACTGCTGCTGTCTCTTTCTCTAGAGCAGTATAATGGGCAGTGGGCGAAGAGTGAGTTTTGCACCTTAAAATCTATTCAGGCAGAATGAAAGCAGAAAGGCCCTAACTTGGTTATTTGGAGGAAGGAAGGATGGTGGAGGGGCATCTTGATTGAGATCTAATGCAAATTTCCGCTTTGAATCAAGTTTTCATCTTGGGCAAAGGATCTACAAGTTAAGGGATGATCCATATTGGTGTAACTATAGGAATATAGAAAACTTGACCACAGAAGATTTGGCCATTTGTTATTTCCTAATAGGACAGAATACTAGTGGCAGGATCTAGGGAACTCAGATGGATTCAAAAGAGGCAAGAAAAGTCCCAGACAACTTCTGAGGCATTGTACAAATTCTAGAAAAAAATGGAGATAAAGAAAACTACGGTAGCCTTGTTATCTGCCCTATATGTTGTTCCCAGCATATGGCTCACAAATGGGACAAATGATTATGAGCCTTCATATATAGTAAAAAATCTATTACATGATCTTTCCCAAGGTACAAAAGGCAAAGGCTCTGTCCATCTGAAAAATGATGTTCACTGCTATAAATTTGGTATTTGTGGAATGGGAAAGAAGAGGTGAAAAGTATGTATTTTGGAGGAGGAGAAAGACTGTAAACAAGAAAGGCTTCATGCGCTAAAAGCACAAAAGATCTGAAACTGGAAGATTTCCAGAAGAATTGAACATAATACTGCTATTG
Source organism: Thermophis baileyi (assembly GCA_003457575.1). Lineage (NCBI taxonomy): Eukaryota > Metazoa > Chordata > Lepidosauria > Squamata > Dipsadidae > Thermophis > Thermophis baileyi. The sequence goes on along the minus strand of QLTV01003388.1, from coordinate 1,615,705 downwards.
CTGATGTAACTGAAAACAAACTGAACAAGGAGCCAGGCCTAGTTATAAAAGCTATACAGGTAGTCCTCAACCTACTACTAAAATTGACTCCAAAATTTCCGTTGCTAAGCAAAGCATTTGTTAAATGAGTTTTGTCCCATTTTACGACCTTCTTGCCACAACTGTTAAGCAAATCACTGCAGCTGTTAAGTGAATCATGTGGTTGTTAAGCGAATCTGGCTTCCCCCATTGATTTTGCTTGTCAGAAGTGAGTTAGGAAGGTTACAAATGGTGATCACATGATCCTGGGACAGTGCAACTGTCATAAATACATGCCAGTTGCCAAGTGCCCAAATTCTGATCACGTTACCATGGGGGTACTGTAACAATCCTAAATGCAAGGACCAGTCATAAATTACCTTTTTTAGTGCCGTTGTAACTTTGAATGGTCACTAAATAAATGGTTGAAGACTACCTCTACATTTAGCACATGGTTCATGCAAAAAACTGTAAGATCTAAAACATTCTGAGCAGGTTCTGTGTAGGCCCAAAAGCTGTATGTGCAACACAGACACTACAATGCAGCTTTACATTTCATTAAATTCACCATCAAGTGAATTTCACCATAAGAAGTAATTTAGGCTTTGGAGTAACAGTCCTGTCGTACATTACATTTAATCAAAAACAATCCAACTCCTTTTTAGGCATTCCCAACTTTCGACAATTAAATACTTACAAATTTGAGCATGTTCCAATCAAATACATAGTCATAGGAGAAGCCTTGTCTATGGAAGAGATTTCTGAATAATTGTCTTAGATATGAATAATCCGGTTTGTCATCAAAACGCAGCGAGCGGCAGAAATTCAGATAGGTAGCAAACTCGGCTGTAATGAGAACATATGATTATGAGAAGTAATGATTTTCTTATATTAGCAGAAAATGAACATAAACAAAAGGTCCACTGTAAATGTACTAACACATTGTACTTCCATATCTGCCTTAGGATTTTATGAAATTATTGGGGTGGCTGTTCCCTTGAACTAAGTGACAGTTCTGCTCATCCTGTAATTGTGATGGAATGTGCACCTGGAGAAGTTATGGAGGGGAGTCTTGGCAGCCCAGAGCTTTCCCAGGGAGGAGGCAGCACATTCCAGAGAGAAGCCCAAATTAAAAGACTGCACAGTCCCGGGCTGAATGAGTAAGCGAGGAAGAGGTTCAGGGTATTTACACCCCAGAATTCCTCAGGATATACAGTACTGTGCAAACGTTATAGGCCACCACCTGTTTGTTGTTTGTTTAGCAAAGTGTTGCTTTAGCAAAGTGTTAATGGCCATCCATAATTATTTTTCGGTCTCTTAAGAGTTGGACAGAAAAGACAGGAAATAATCTACACAAAATCTAAACAAACACAATTTTCAGAACAAAATGGCTTCTTCAGGCAAAAGTCAGTATTTACGTGACCTTCCTTGGCTGTAAGCATATCTTGAACTCTTTTGAGGAGACTGTCCCCATGTTTTCTGAGGTAATCTTCTGGTATATTATACCAGTGTCTTTCAGCCTTTCCCAGAGTTCTTCTTCAAATTTAGGTTGTCTTTTATTTATTTCTCTGTCCAGGTGATCCCACACTGCCTCTATAATATTCAGGTCTGGACTCTGGGGAGGCCAGTCCATGACTCTCAGTATTTTATCAGATGTTTTTCTCACTAAATATGATTTCACTGCAGCAGCATTGTATTTGGGATTGCTATTATGCTGAAAAATATACCCATTGCCAATCAGGCGCTTTCCAGAAGGAATGGCATGTTAAATTAAAACCTCTCTGAACTTTTCAGCATTTCATGATCCAATCATTCGTCCATCTCTCTCCAACTCTTCTTCTCACATATTGTCGATGATTAGACCCAAAGATTTCAAACTTGGATTCATCATTCCATAATACTCTTTTCCACTGATCCTCACTCCAAATCTTTGTGAACTTTAGCATATCTTATCCTTTTCACCTGTTCCCCTTCCACAAAAGTGGTTTTTTGGCTGCTACCCTTCCAAAAAGTCCATTCCTGATCAAGCTTCGCTGGACTATAGAAGGGCCAACTTGGCATCCCGATGAAGCTGCCAGATGCAGAGTCAGGTCCTTGAATTTGAAAGTTTACTTAACCTTACAGTCCTTTTTTTGTCCTTGACCTCTGCTGATTCCTCAAATTTCTTTACAACAGCTTGAATATTACATCTTGAATATGCAGTTTGTTTGTCGATTTCCCTTTGAGAATCGTTTTGGCTGAGGCAAAAGTATGATTTTACGTCTGTCACATTCTGTGATCTTTGGCATTTCGACTGGAATGATGTGATTGAAAGTTGGGTCTTATTAGCCATTTTCAAATGAATTAACTCATACAACATGTGTATGTACTGAATACTCGAGCATGTCTTGTACAAACCTGGTGTAATAGACCTTTTGGGACAGCAGTCATTTTGGCATGAAATAGTAGGACACAAACAGGTGTTAACAATAATAGTACTTAGGATTCCATTCCATTTAGGTTTACAGGACCCAAGTGTCTCCTGTTGCTCAAGTGTAAGGGGAAGTCACACTACATACTTGCCACTTTCGCCTATGGAAGCTGTTTTTTCTGCTTTGTTCTGTTTTTGAATACTGCATACGAATTTCCTGTATTTTCTGGTTGTATTCTAATAAGGAGACTGAGATATAGTTATATATGGTCATTATACCAACAAAAACATTATACCAACAACAAACTTAATGGTGGCCTAAGACTTTGCATGTACTGTATTTATTAGGGTAGTGGCTTATAGTTTTACTTGACAAGATTCTGTCCATTAGGTGTAAGCAAATGGAAGGATTTGACTTGACTGGATTTCATTGTGTCATCTTTGGGATTGGGCCTGACAGTAATTGAGTGAAAGAGTATTATTTCTTTCTTTTGCAAAATGTACAAATGAGGAATCTACTCTATACAGTTTCAAATGCTAACATTATAAGGATACGTATTCTTAAAGAAGAATTTTACAAAATGAACAATGCAAGTGGATTAAGTGCTACTGATCTTCAAATTTAGCAATACAAAAATGCAATCAATAAGAAAAATACTTGTTAATGGAAGGCCAGCTATACAGTGAGCTGTTTGTTATAAGGAACGAACATTGTATACAACAGAAAATCTATGAACTGATATTACTCTCTGAAACGACAAAGGGAATGAAGGGAATAAGTTATTTAATAGCCAGTTTACATATATTCATTAAACTCAGAGATAATTTAGTTAGTTCCAGAATTATTCCTAAAATAGAAATACAGCAAAATATGTGACATTACATTAAAAGAAGCATTACTGTAAACTTAGCTTTAAACATAACATAAAGAAATTTATTCTAGAGAGGGAACTTACAAGGGTATCCTTTACACAAAACCTCAATGGGAGTGGACATTTTCTTTTCACTGATGCGTTCATATTTCTGTCTCTTTGTAGCTGCCTTCAATCCCTGCCAGGGGAGGGAGCCCAGGTTAAAATACATGAGTACATAGCCCAAGGACTCCAAGTCATCTCTCCGAGATTGTTCTACAAGGAGTATAAGAGTGGATCCATTAGATTCTATCATTTGGAGAAACAGTGCAAAGATGTTTAAAGCAACAAGTTATGTAGGCAAGATTTTAAAGTTACAACTTAACTACAAGAAAAACACAACTTTATAGTTATTTTAAGCATGCCTGTAAATAATGTTGCCAAGATCAGAGAACTGGTGCATATAGAAGTAAAAGCAGGAAGCTAAAGATGACTCAGACAATTGAGCCAAATCACAATCTGCAAAGTTTATCATTATTCTTTTCAGCCCAGAATACAATACCAAGGTATTCAATCACTCATCCAGGAAATGACAACTTCTATAAGCTTCGTCTGCAAAGAAATATCTTTACTGTTTCATGTTTCTATTCTCTATGGGAGCTTTCCTCCTTTAGACTAACTTGCTTCCTGAAGTAAAAATGGCCCCTACTGTCATGGCATTCTGGAAGCAGGTAAAAACGTGGCTATTCTGGAAGGCCTTTCATAATTGACGAACATGGAAACATAAGTGCTAAACTTAAAATTTGCATTTTGTATTACTATTGTTAGATTGTACTCTTAAATTTTATGCTGTTTAGAATCCACTTGGACCAAGGACAAGATAAATCCCATACAAATCAATCAATCAATGATGCATGTATCTAACCAACTCCATTAGAAAAACATGTTGTTTGCAATGCATTGTGCAATTTGTGCTTTAAATATTAAATGTGTACTCATAATACACAATATCTTCTATCATGTATCAGAGAAGTTATATATTTTGATTTTTCTGGGACTCTTACTCTATGACAATTTAGTTAACAGTTACAAAAATCTACTGCCAGCTCACCAATTCCAAGATGGGTATTAATGGAGGCATAGCGGGCAGTTCCCGTTAAGTTTTTATTTTCACGATAAGGAATATGCTGGTGAGTACGAGCATCGCGATATTTCTTGGCCAGCCCAAAATCTATGATGTAGACAAGGTTGCCTTTCTTGCCTAATCCCATCAGGAAGTTATCCGGCTTTACATCTCGATGGATGAAGTTCTTTGAATGAATATATTCTATTCGGCTTATCTAATTGTAGAAAAACATAATTCCAGAATTAGTAAACATGAAACTCTATACATTTAGCTGTTCCTTTGTTCTGAATAACACTAAAATTCTATTTTGTTAACATTTAAGTTTAAACATTGAATGAAATACACTATTTTATTTACTCAAATGATCTTCACATTCCAAGAACCACATTTTAGAGAACTGATGTTCTTTAAAAGGGTGGTTGTGATCTCACTGGATAGAACTTGTGTTTGAAAATATAAACTGTAAATCATTATTTAATTTATAAATCACTAACTACTAGCCCTAACCACAGCATGTTTGATCACTGCTATACAAAAAATGCTAGCTTTTGTGTAGTGATGACATTCATAGAAAGAAAAGCTAATTTGTAGTATTTACAACACTTATTCAGAGAAAGTGCACATAAACATAAGTAGTGTGAAGCTTTTAGGAAGCTCTCATTTCCAATAGCCAAGAAATACAGTGATTCTAATACCATTTGGTCAGCAAGTAGAAGAACAGTCTTGAGGCTGAATTTCCTTGAGCAGAAGTTAAAGAGATCTTCAAGACTTGGTCCTAGCAATTCCATCACCATTACATTGTAGTCACCTTCAGCACCACACCATTTGATTGTGGGAATGCCCACTAGAATGTGGAAAAATAGATTATTCATAGCACTTTATAGAAATCACAATATAGATCTGATATCCAGTGAAAATCAATGTGATGCCTTCACATTTACTTTAATTTATAACATTATTTTTCTTTTCTGGAAATTACTAATACCGTACATTCACAATACATGATCCTTTCCTCAAAGCACATTCAAGTAAGAAATCAAAAATCAAAAAAGGGCAAAAGCTTTATCATAGTTCTTTGCTGGCCAGATTATATAAAAATTTAATCTGTCAAACTGAAACGTAAGAAAAAAGAATGGAGGTTTTTATTTATGCCAAAATAGTTAAGTATTGAAAGGAATGTTTACAGCAGCATTTTATTTAGTCTTTTTGTATAGTGTTCTTCAAGATGTTATTTATCTGGATACAGAATATGCAAAAACTTGTAGCAGGCAACGTACAGCCTCACAGATGCTTACTTTAACCGAATAGTTCAAGTGTGGAAAGAAACAGGCTCAGCCTCTCTACTTCTCCTATCTTCAACATGTTATGAAGATTTCTGGTTTTTTTCCCTAGCTTTAAAAATAAGCCAGTGACTACTAGCACAAAGGAAAGCAAGCCAGTGTCATAATTACTTGTTTTTTTCCTTTGATTTTATACTTATGCTTAGACATTCCTTAATAACAATTTATGAAATGTGGGGAAAATACACAGGTAGAAAATACTCAGGTGGTATGGTTAATGAAGACACTCACATAATAGCACTGTTCATGTAAGCACCACCCTTTACCAATTTGAAAGATGTCAAGAGGTGAAATATTTGTGCCTGTATGATTCATGAGGGGGAAAAATGCTTACCTCCACCTTGCATCATTTTGTAAATTTTGCTCTCTATGTGGAGCTGAGGATGTTTGGTTTTGACACATTCTAATTTGATGGCAACCTCTTCTCCAGCAGCTATATCAGTACCTTAAAAAAAAATAACTCAACGTTATAATTCAATGCTTTGACAAGCTTTGCTATTAGGCATCTGATCCATAATTTATTTAGTCTAAAATCCAGCATCAGGCCACTGCCAATGCCACATCCCCTGTAGGATGATACTATGCGAATCCAACTATACCCTACTAAAATACTCATTGTCTTTATTTGTACCCCCAAGTTAGCCAAAATGGTGCATTACAGTACAAGCAATTTTTGAAAGCACCTAACCTCTGCTAACTTAATAAAGTGTGTAAAAAATCCAGGACCCGTAATTCCTGTGGAATTGAAATTTCCAGGATGTTCACAAAGGTTTCATTCGCAAAGTTGTGGCTGCAGCAGTGTCTCTGTAGTTATGTGATCTGCCAATTTCCCACAAGCAAACTCAACAGGCAGACTGCTAAGAAGTCAGAAGTCGCTCACATTCTCACTGCATTTTTCCCCACCTGTGGTCCTTCTGTTTATTTAGGTAAGTAAATACTGTCTTACTGTGGAAATTTATTTGCCACTACAATAATCTTTCTATTTAGGATATATATTCTTCTTAGATGACTACTGATCTGGGCAGTATTGGAAATATGTTCAGCCTAAAATTTATTATTTTGTCTGGTCACACCATATTGCACTACCTTTCTCTCAAAGGATGACCCAGTGGGTCACAATTTGCCTAGTACAGTATAAAAGCAAAAAATAAATTAATCTACAATAATAATGAATGTGCCATATGTGCAGACAGCTTCAACTGTTGTAATATTTCCTAGAGCCGTGATGGCGAACCTGTGGCACGCGGAGCCATATCTGAGGGCACGCGAGGTGTTGCCCTATGTGAGCTCCAGTGTGCATGCGCGCGCTGGCCAGCTGATTTTTGGCCTTGGGGAAGGCCGTTTTTGCCCTCTGGAGGCTTCAGGAGGCTTCCCTGAAGCCTCCGGAGGGCGAAAACGGCCCAACGGGCAAACCGAAAGTCCGTTTTTCTGAACTTCCGGTTTGCCCGTTGGGCTGTTTTTCGCACTCTGGAGGCTTCAGGGAAGCTTGAGGGTGAAAAACAGCCCAACGGGGAGGCGCATGCGTGGGGATGCATGCATGCGCAGTGTGGCACGCATGAGGGGGGTTGTGTGCTAGCACGCATGCGCGCTAGAGCGCACTCCAATTTTTGGCACGCAAGAAGAAAAAGGTTCGCCATCACTGTCCTAGAGTGAATCAAATTTCAAATGAAATTGCACATAAATTGTTGTTACGGCTTGTACAACTTTTGTTATACAATTCCATAGATATTTCCCATGAAAATTCTTTTCAGTTAGTTGAAATATCAATCTAGCTGAATACCAATTAGTTTTCTCTCTGGCCTGATTCAATGAACAACTTTCAAGATGCTCTATGGGAGATATGCAAGACTTCCTTTAGCTTTACAAGCTTATTCTTATAACAACCAATAGAGAAACTCACTGAACATATTTGTTTTATAGATTTAATGCTGAAGAGCCAGAAGATAACTGCCCCAATAATAGCTGTTACCACGTTCTGCGTGTTAATTTCATACTAGACCTCTGTTGATCAGAATATTCTAATGGTGTAATAAAAGTGGTCAAACTTCTGTCAAGGGGAAAGAAAATATTTTTGCAGTGTATTAACTATCTCAATTTCATTATGTCTGTTATTGTGTAATATCCAAGTTTGCAGTAATAATTTCCATGCTTGCAATAATATTATCCATATTTGCAGTAATATTATCCCTGTTTTGACTTTTATGGTTTTTATTTTTGATCTATTGCCTAAAATAAATGAAATACAGACAAGGTTTTACTTTCTGTTGTTCTGTATCTAATGATTGTATTTGCATATCATGCTATAGTAACAACTGGGTAGGTTCATATAACACATTAAGTCACTAATATATGTTGTAACTGTTACAGTAGTTTTATTTTTAAAACTAACTCAGTTGAAATTATAAAGAGGCTATCTTCTTCCATTAAAAGAAATATAGATAACAAAAATTAATGTGACACCCAGAATAGACAAAACTGTAGATTAAAATCCTATTACCTAAAACAGCGGTTCTCAACCTGTGGGTCGCGACCCCTTTGGGGGGGTCGAACGACCCTTTCACAGGGGTCGCCTAAGCGCGCGCTAGCCCGCCACGCCCCCTTTGTCACCTCATTGCGTGCGGGGCGGGGGCGGGGGTCACGGTGGCAGGGAAGGGGGCCACAGCATTAGGAAGGTTGAGAACCACTGACCTAAAAGCTTGAAATGTGTGAAGAAAAAGCTTTTAAAATGCATTACAAAATGATAAAGACTGTATGGGACAAAGGCATTCAAAATCCCTCCGATTTCATTATAAGCTAAGTAACCAAGGCATCATGACTTTTTCACACTTAAATCAGTGGGCCCCAAGTTTAACTGAACTTTGTATGAATCCAACACATTTTGTATATTCATACTAGCCAAATAAAATAACTGTAGATTTTGTTCATGATTCCTAATTAATCTCAATAAATTACAATATAGGTAGGCCTTGGATTACAACCATTTGTTGAATAATCATTCAGTTATGACATCACTGAACAAGGGACTTAAAAAAGTCTGTGAAGTTGCAGCTGTCACAGCATCCCCATGAGCACGATTCGAACCGTTGGCAACTACCTGTAGCTGTCAATTATGATGGCCACAGTATCCTAGTCTCATGATTGCCATTTGTGGTGAGCGTTCCCTCAAGGCTTCCTACAATCAAAATCAATGGGAAAGCTGGCAGGAGGTTACAAATTGTTCCCACTCCTGCCATTTTTTCACCTGCCCACACTCCATAGCACCAATCTGTGGCACCTGCCAATCCATGCTCTAAAGCATCCCCCCCACGGCACCTGCACTCCATTTTGTAGCCACCCATTCATCCTCTGTAGCAGCTACCCAAGGCACTCTCCCTATGACATCTGTCTGCCCTCTTGTAGTTTTTGCCTACCAGCCTGTTTGCCTGGGACAATCCAAACTTCCACCATAACCTGAGGACTATTGTAATTCTAAAATTTTCTTCAGTTTCAAAAGAAGCTGACCATATTGTACAAAAAAGTTGCCACAAACAAGTTGAAAGCCATCTTAAAATTATTTTCATGACTAGATCCTGGCCAGAGTATTTATTTGTCTGAGACAATATAATTTGTTGGAAATCTAAAGCTATTGTATCAGAAAAATATTGACAAGAAGTTCAGAATATTCTTCAGGGCTAGCAAAATGTGTATATACAATGAGGCTTATTATAGATGGCCGTAGAAACAAAGTATTGTTATGGTTCCAATAGGCAGACTCATGGGAATTGACTTTTTGTTTTCATTTCAGGAACCAATTTTATCACACATTACAAAGTCTTGAGTTCTCATTCAAACTATGTCTCTGATAGTATCTGCCCCTCTGATCCAATCTGGCAGGGTGCTCTAGGCTTCTTCAATTAAACAATGCTATCTATCAGGATCCCAGAGGTGTCCTTCTCTGTAGTAGTGTCTACCCTGTGGAATGAAGTCGTCCCCCACACGATGGAATGGCTCCCACTTTACATGTTTTGAAGGGTCCTGAATATCTGGCTCTTTGCCCAGGTCTTTGGCAAGGGTGAACAAAGCCCTTTTCCTTTGTTCCCATCTTAATTAAATAATTAAATTTTCCATTTTTGTTTTGTTTTACACTGTTTTCTAGTTTTAAATGTTTTTCTTTAACATTTTTAAAACTGCTCAGAGTTGTTAGGACTCAGCTGGCAAATAAATAAATGGAATATATAAATCTCAAGGGCATAGACATGTAGCATTATTATTTCTTTGTAATCTGGTTATTATATGTAGTAAGAAAAAGTAAACAAACAAACAAACAAACTGAACTCTAAATATACTGTCATAATTATTACTTGATATGAAATTTAGCTGAGCCTCATCTAAATCAGGGGTCAGGAATGGAAACCCAGGCTTGAGTGGAGAGTGTGAATCAGATCCCTACTACTATATACAGGTGGTCCTCCACTTATGACCACAACTGGGCCTGGAATCTGAGTCATTGCACAAATCTGTTCTTAAGTGAGACACTACATGAGTTCTTTGCTCAACAACTGCAATCCCAGCTCTCAAAGCTGCAGTCATTAAGTGTCCACACGGATCATTAAGCGGAGTGCCAGGGAGCGGAGTGCTTCTTGGGAAGCCTGGGCCCTCTTCCCGTCTCACTGGGGAAAATGATTGTGAGACTACTATTTGTTAGTGCTGTTGCCAGATTTGAAATCTTTTCCTCCAGCATTGGAGGGTGTGGTTTGAGACCCAAGCGCAACACAATGGACTGAGCTCCTGTCCTCACTGCCAATCTAGTAGTCTGAAAGCATGCAAATGCGAGTTGATAAATAGGAGCCACTTCGCTGGGAAGATAACAACCCTCTGTGAAGTCATGTTGGCCACAACTATGGAAATGTTTTTGAACAGCGCTGGCTGTTTCAATGGCCTTGAAACAGAGATGAGCACCATCCCCTAGAGTCAGCAATGACTAGTGAATAAAATCCGCAGGGACTCCTTTCCCTTTTTACCTCCAACACACCAAAATCACTTGAGGCGCTGGAGGAATGGACCTCAAATCTGGCAAAAAGGCTGGCAAACACCACTATTCTGGAAAGCTCAGAACGTTGGCATTGGCTAACATTTTAATTAACACTATCGTCTCTGTCCCTCCAGTGGAGAGAAAATGCTAGAAAACTCCAATGTTCTGTGCCTCTCAGAACACCAGTGTTCGCCATATTTGAGATCCATTCTCCAGCGCGCTGTTGTATACATTATATGAACCTAATAAATGACATATGTGAATATTAAAAGAAGGTTCAAAAGCTTCCTAAAATTGAACCATGAGACAAGTTATCCACAATTACATCAGCCTGTCCCATTAGATCTGGCAGAGAAGGCATGCTGTGAATAACATCTGCTAGGGACTTACTTTTAGTGGATCCCAGGAGATAGGAATTCTGTACAGATACCTGCCTTATGTAACATATTTCCCCCCTGAAGTCAGATTAGCTTCATCCCTCTTAATATTCCAGAAATCCTTCAAGACCTGGTTATGTCACTAGGCTTGGGGTCCCAGAAATGCAGTAACATTTTATGATGGCTCCAATATTCACTCTCTCCATGTCTGTGTTTATTTTAATATTTAATAATGATTGCTTTCTATTTTTATAATGGTAGTGTATGTATGTATGTATGTCTGTGTGTATGTATATATGTATGTGTGTATGTATATGTATGTGTGTGTGTATGTATACACACACACACACACACACACACACACACACACACACACACACACACACACACCCTGTTTCCCCCAAAATAAGACATCCCCTGATAATAAGTCCAATTGGGTTTTTGAGTGCATGGCAATAAGGCCAAGCGCTTATTTCAGGGTTCAAAAAAATATAAGACAGGGTCTTATTTTCGGGGAAACACGGTATATATATATGTTTTTTTTTCCTGTTAAATCACCTGGTATACCCAAATATGGGAGGGAGCATACTGCTTCCTTTTTGCCTTTCGGCCCCTTATTTATGTAAAAATATGTAACATATACATATATATATACACACACATATATATATATACATACCGTGTTTCCCCAAAAATAAGACCCTGTCTTATATTTTTTTGAACCCTGAAATAAGAGCTTGGCCTTATTGCCATGCACTCAAAAGCCCAATTGGGCTTATTATCAGGGGATGTCATATATATATATATATATTTGATTGTTGTACACTGCCCACTTCTTGTGATATCCTTCGGGAGTTGGGCGGCATATAAATTTTATAAAATAAATAAATAAAATAAATATGGGCAACTGTATAAATCTGATAAACAAAATATAAATAAAATGGGAAATCCTTACATTGATGGAATACTGTAACTATTTACTTTAAACTTCCAAATCATTTAAAAGAATCTTATTCATGTAGAATGTCTTATTTTGTGTGTGAGCTAGTCAAAAAATTTTTTTAACTTCTAGCATTTGCCTGGACAAATCCCTGGTTTTCTTGAAAGGTTTTTTTGAAAGTTTGCCATTGCCCCCTTTCTAGGGCTGAGAAAAAGTGACTGGCCCAAGATCACCCAACTGGCTTTGTGCCTGACTAGAACTCATGGTCTCCCAGTTTCTAGCCTGATGCCTTCACCACTACATCACTTTGGCTCTCAGAATGTACCATTAACTTTTGAGGTATCATATAAAGTGGTACTCAAAGGACAAAGGAAATTCACTTTACAAAAAGAGTACTTCTCCCAATTTCATTGAAGTGACATACTTCCTAGCTCTAAAGTTTTGAAGTGGGGAAGGCAACAGTTCTATAGTACATTCAAACTGAACTAAAACAAGTGCATAATTATATGAAAGTTCTGGCTCCAGATACTTTTAGTATGCAAACTATTCCTGTCTTGACAATTACCACACACCAATGTACATTGATATCAAACACTTTGCTATTAAGAGAAAGTCTCTTCAAATACTAAGAAGTGACAATCCACCCTTTCTAATTTCAACTAAATATTTAAATCTTTTAAAAACATTTTAAAATATCACACACTACACTATTCTCTGTAGCTTCACAAATGTCAGTATTCAAAAACATTCTGATCATATGCATAGCTGAAGTACAAAGATATAAATGAAATACCAACAGCTACTTTAGTTTTCCTACACCTATTTCCTACATAAACTAAAAACCTCCGCTTTTCTTATATAGCATTCTCAAAAGGAAAATATGTAGTTGTCCCTTACATGAGGTAAACATCTGCTTGCTGTCTGATAGTTTAATGGGCCAGGGTATTAGAAACAAGATACATGTATGAAGTTTTAAAACTTGTACAACAACTTTAATTATAGGTTGAGCTGCAAGAGAATTATAGGTCTTCCTTGTGTTGGGTGCAGAGTTTTCTAAATAGCTTGAGAAGTACTACCTTATAACACTGAAATAACTAAAGATTCTATATGTCATGTAGAAGGGAAACCACATTAAGCTTTCTCGTGGACATATCCTTTCCAAGTTAAAAAAAATGGAAAGATCTCAGAAAGCTGCATTTGCACATTATTCACCATTAATCTTCAGTACATAATGGTACAATAAAGCGTACTGTATATGCCAATTTATTCAAATTGGCATTGATTTTCATGTCCTCCATCTCTAACAGCTAAAAAAAGAAAGCCGAATATCCATTATTTAATGCTATTCATTCATTTTAACAAACTATGGGTATTCACAAGGAGAGAAAACAAATATATGACATAATCATGCAAATACCATGACTTACATATTTGTGTCAGACATTCAGATAGAAATAAATAATCACAGCATTCGTATGATTATGTCATTGCGTGCATGTGTTGTCATCTCATTGTAGATGTCGCTGATATAAAGCACTGGGCTATGTTGTCACCGAAAATATTAGGACCTTAAAGATGGACCCATAAAGTATTTTAAACGCAGCAGCTCAGATTTTGACAAGTTTATACAGCAGCAGTATGAGCAATCCCATTATATCAATTCAAAGGTATATTGCAATGAATGTAGTCATAAACCTTGGTATGACTGAATTCTGAATTTACCACGATCAGTTTCAGTCAACAGTATTTCTGGCTTACCTTTGCAATAAAGCATATCAATTTGAAAGGAGACACCCAGAAGAGCTTACAACATATAAAACGCAACAGAAAAATCCACATCATCCTTTCTGGATCTATTAAAAATTCATTACTCAAGATATAAGGTAACAGGCCTCAGGTTCACAATTACGTTTATTATTAAAAACGAAGAGACTGGTAGCTGACAATAACCAGCTAAATTTCTTCCAGTGTTTACTTTGACTGTAGGCTACTCCTCCCCCTCCCCCAAAGAAGCTAGTTTGCAAAATACCCGAAACTTTCTGGAATATTGAAGGCCTCCGAGCTAAAAGAGGAGCAGCCTAAGGTTTTGTCCGCCCATGAACAGAGCTGGGCATTCTCCCAGTTCTCACACCGTGGCTGTCAGAAGCCCTGTAGTCTTCAACCCCAAGCACTTTAACATTTGGTTTCCATCTCCCCCTTCCCCCCCCCCCCCCGATCGCAACCAGGAAGAGGGAAATGGGGGAGACGCAGGGCAGAGTGCGACTTGCCCAAGGTCATAAAGGAAGTTACTGGACACTTCCAACTCTGTTGTCGTTTCTCCTAGTACGAATTAAGAGGAAGAATCCACAGACTGAAGAGGAAGGATCAGAATCACGTTGGGCTTCGAGGAAAGGCCACCGAAATCGGTGATCTTTACTTTCGAGTAAAGAGGGTTTCTGGGGACCCGGTTACGGGATCCGAAAAAAACGATCGCTTCTCGTTTTCATACTAGATGCGGCTCTTAGGCGTTCCTCTGTCACCTCACCGGGCAGTCAATCCAGTAGGGCAGCCCGGACGGAAGGCCCCAGCAAAACCCCACTCTTTCCCCCCACCGGAGCCGCTTCCCGACGCAGCCTCTCCCCCCCACCTCCCCCCAAACCTCCGACACCCCGAGTTCCCGAAAACCGTTGGGATCTTGACAGCGTAAGCGCTTTCTCACCGAGGTAAATGTCCCCGAATGAGCCGCTCCCGATCTTTCGGCCAAGCCGGTACCGGTTCCCGACTCTCAACTCCATCGAGGCGTCTCGATTGGACCCAACCCTTGTTGTAAAGGACCCTGACTCAGAGCAGGGAAGCACCAGCGACCATCGCGGCCTTTCGTCCCGTCTCTCGACGCCCGAGGTGTTCGGGGGCGGCAGCGCAGCCCGGGTGGGAAGGATGGACACCGATTTTTTTTTTCCCCGAGCCCCGGATACCCCCTCCCGCTTAGCGCAGGTAGCACCGAGCCGCCATATTATGTGACCTCACTTCCTTGGCAACAATGGGTGGAGCCTAAGACGGCGGAGCATCCTCTGACTGAAAGCCGGTTGAGAACAGGAACGGGGCGGGATTGTAAGATTGTGAGGCTTAGCGATGCCGCGTCTCCATGACAACCTCGGCGGCTGGAACATCCGGGCCTACCTCTCGCTCATTGATTCCGTCCGATGACGCGGGCCTTGGGGGGGGGGGGCGGGAGACTGGCGGTGGCATCTTGCAGATGACTGCTCCGAGCGAGCCTCCCCCCCCCCGAAAGAGGCCGCGCAGCCACCGAGCCTACAGTTTCTGCCAGAGGTGTCCATGCTCGAGCCGCAGAATGGCGCAGAACTGGACTTTCCCTTCCACTCTTGAGCAGTCCTTCCAACCTGTTGCTGCTCCCATGTGTTCTGACTTCAGCTCCACGATTTCCAGACAGAAAATTAGGGGAATCGAAATCCAGTATATCCGGAGAGTACAAAAGTGGGAAATATGGGTTTTGGGACGATATCACCCATACAAGTATTCTTACGTAAAAAAATCCTAAGTGATGATGGTGCATTGGATTTATCAACAGCGTTTATTCTGAACAGTTTCAAACTCTGCTGTCACAGTTCACATCAAAAACATCACCTGCGATATAGAGCCCAGGTTTTAGATGCTAATTATTTTACTATTTTATAAATTAGTATGTTGTCTTAAAGTTTTGCATTATTTTATGCTTGTCAAATATAATCATTTTGATTTACCATTTAGGCTTTAGTTTATATATATTTAAGATCTAAGTATTAGGTCAGTTTTTTTAAAAAAAATTAGCTACGGTACTAAAATTTCAAAAATATTTTCTGCCAAAAAGTTTACTAACGAAGAGGGAAAAGAGAAACAATAGGAATTATTCAGATCATGGGAGTGTTTAAGGTCATTGTATAAATAAATAGGATGGAGTCCAATAATTAGATGTGCACTAATGAATACTTAAGCGTATGATTATTTCTCTGTAGTAACTACATCTAACACCACGGAACTAGACACCAGTTCTTGTAATGACAACTCCCACTGTTCTCTTTCCATTGTATGAAAATTATAGAAAGCATATGAAAGAGGGCAAATCGAGTATTTGTTTTGGTCTTCTGGGGAAGCAGTGGTGAACTGAACATAGCTCCACAACAGCAGAGCTGATGACCATGGCAGAAAGAGGAACCAGTTCCTTGGAATTCCTCTCCAGAAGAAAGAGAGGACCAGGATTGTCCCAAGTACTCCATACAGTGGCTTCCCATCAGGAAACTGTAAGACAGTGGTCTCCAGCAGGTTTTGGAGCTCTGGGACCCTGGAGGTGCAGTTTGGCACCTTCAAAAGGACACTGGGTTTCCTTTCTTAACCTCTTTAGGAAATAGCTTGTTACTAGCTTTTTGGATGTTAGGAGTCTTCAGAAGGGCAACTTTCATTACACCAAGTAAGTTTCCTTCTGTTCTTGATGAAACAAGTTTCATGCAAGTTTAAGGACTTTATTTTTTTTATTTGTAAATTATTATCAAAAAGGTGACTAGAACATTGATGTTGGAAGTTTATAAACAGATTAAGGGGCCAAATGGACTTGAAATAAGATTTTGAAATTATAAGAATAACTTCCTGGGAATTGCTTAAAATTTTACAAAAAATATGACAATTTTGAAACTAATTGTAAGAAACCTTCCTGTGGGAAAGTGCTGATTATGAAAAAAAAAAGGGGACTTTGAAGGCGAGTACAGGGAACCAGAAAAAATGAGAGAGGTTGGTCTATCTACTAACACCAAAGAAAAGAAACTTAACAAAACTTAGCAAACTACTGTAAAATAGGGTAAAATATTTTCACTTGCTGACAAAATAATACTTAGGATCATCCAACACAGATTAGAGCCCATCATGTAAAGGGAAATGCAGATTAATTTGTTGGATCTGTAATCCAATTCAAAACATCTCTGGGCAGCGTAGAGTGTTAAGAACAGATAAAAACAGCGATGAGCAAAGAGATAGGCAACCCAGAAGAATCAACATCAATGTGTCTATAGTTAGAAAGGTATTCAAGCCGATTTTAGAAAAAGCTGAAGAATGAGACACATTATTGCTTACACATACTGGTAAACAACAAAGTTGAAGAATACAAAAAAGAAAATATATGCTTCGTTGACTATGACTTCATTGACACAGTTAAGGTTTTAACTGTGTTGACCATATTAAGCTGTGGGCTGTCCTTGAGAAAACGGGAATCTCAGAGTAACTCCCTGTCTTCATGTGAAACCTACACAAAGCACAGGAAGCCACTGTCTAGACAGAATATTGTAAACAAACTGGCTCCAGATTGGCAGAGAAGTGAGACAAAGCTCTTTCCTTATTTATTCAACTTATGTTGTGAATATATAGAGGGATGCTCAATATTGCAGGAGAAAGGAGTGTGATAATAAAATTAGAGGGGAAAAAACTGCAGTAACCAGTGCTACACTTACGACACTATTCTATAGCTGAAAGCCTGCTCTGTAATATGAAAGCCAAGGAACATAGTGAGAAAATGGGCCCAAGACAAAATATAAAGAGGAGCAAACTATTGATAACAGATACAGCAATCAGCCTTAGGACTGACAATGAAAACAGAGTGGTGGATATCTTCTATCTTTTAGGATCAACTGTCAACAGTAAAGGAAACAGCAATCAAGAAATATGCCATAGACTAGCAATTGGAAAGGTAATGAAGGCTTTTGAAAGAATATTCAAATGCAGTGATGAGTCTGTGCACCTACCAAGATCAGACTGGAATGTTTTTCCCATATTGGATGTCCAAGAAAACAAATAAAATGGATCCTAGGAAAAAAAAACACCAAAGTTCTCACTTAAGGGACAAATGATCAGGCTCAAATCATCTTCTCTTGGACACATTGTCTCAGCCCTCATGTGAGGGAAGAGAAAATGCTGTTAGGCTTTCAAGATTCTATTACTGAGCCTATACCAATAAAGTTCCAGTAGTTATTGTGGAATGTGCTTCCTAATCTTGCTATCTTGAAAGATTGACAACAATCAATCCCATAAGGCTACTCCTGTAGGAAATTAAAATAGAAGGAAAATATCTACAGAGACAATTTTCAGCTCTCAAAGAATGTAAATGCAATTTTTGAATTTTAATTGCTTACCCTCCCACCTATAGCTAATCTTCAACTTTTGACAGCTTGATTAATGATAATTCAAAATGATTAAGACTCTGAATGTCTGCTTTACAGGTCACTTCTGGCCATTGTAAAATGTCACACCATGCTCCTCAGTCACATGACCATATTTTGGACACTTTGCAACAAGCTTGCCTTTATAATTGTTTGCGTCTTGTGGTCACGTGGCTGCAATTTGTAATGTTACTTGCTGGTTTTCAGCATTTTTTGCCGATTTCCAATGAAAAGCTCCCATTCAAAAGAATGTGTTTGCATGTACAATTATGGTTTTGCTTAACAGCTACTGCGAAAAATGTAGTAAAATCAGGTCCAGTTACATGGATGCCTCAACCTATGACTATTACAGTAAATCAATCAAATCAATTATAATCATAAGTTGAAGACTACCTGTATAGTTATTTGTTGGAGCTATAATAAATTGCATCGAAACCAGTGCAAACAATCATGTGAAGCTAGAACATTGGCTGGCCTTTTTCCTGTATATAAAGTGCTTTTTTTACTTATCCTAAAATATTAGCTTACATATAAAATGTTCAAAATTGTCCAGATGATATGCCAGTTGCTTGAAACTGTATAGTATAGAAGGTATGCACAATACATATTTCCTCGAATGTGTTGTTTTAGTGGCAACTTCTGTAAATATATATTCTGAAATTCTATATAATTGTTACTTATTCTGAATTTGTGTCAGTTTATTTTTAACAAGACTGGCAAGCTCCAGTATTTTTTAAAATTTCTCTCTATTATTTAAATATATTTAAATATTTACCTGAAAATCAAGCAAACAAGAGAGCCAATTTGATGTAGTGGTTAAAGTGCTGTCCTAAAAACCAAATGACTATGAGTTCCAGTCCTGCCTTAGACATGAAAACTGGCTGGGTGACTCTGGGCCAGTCATTCTGCTCAACCTATCTCACAAAGTAGCTGCTTTTGTGGAAAAAAATAGGAAGAGGAAGTATGTATATTTGCTACTTTGACTTATTTATAAAGTAATAAAAGTGGGATAAAAATCTAATAAATAAATAAATAAATATAAAGCATGTCGAGTATAAAGCATGCTGAATATTCTATATGCCCAAAAGCAGGATTGAATTTACTTTTTTTCAAAGAAAAACCACAAAGTCCAGTTGCCTCTTGGAAAAAAAAGCACCTTTGGGACTTTTTTTTCCAATTCACTTCTATTATGTACACCCATGTCATTGCCCAGTATGGGTATAATTTCTTATTTTCACCTGCTATTTTTTGTTAAATATATTGATAATACAATGTAAAAAGGAAGCTAGTTTGTAAATTATAAATTTTTTTTATTGGTGATGAAATATTTGTTTTTTTAAAAGACAATAAAATCAAATCTATTTTAGAACCACAAGTTCCACGATCTGTATAAAAGAAAAAAATGAAGTGTCGGTCAACACATTTTTATTAGATTGCACTCCACAGAAACCCTTTCATTGCCTACATTTATTGAATCAGCAAGACATTAAATAATTAAATATGTTAATACCATATTAACTGAACATGTATATATTTCACCATTTGTATAAGTTATAGAAAAATCAAGTCTAAAATTAAAAAATTAACACATTAAACTGTGCAATGAAATTCTATAGTTAGTCGGAAGAGAAATCCTCACAAGCTAACATTCACAGATATTTAACTGTCCTTTTTTGAAGTTTAAGCTTGTAAATACTTGGCAGAGCTACACTAATTTGCACATCTTCACAACAATTTAGTTTATTAGAAGATGCTTACTGATACTATTTGCAATACAGGGGTTTGTTTTGTTTCAGCAGAATCATCTGCCAATCATACATGTAAATAATTCCTGTATAGAAGAATAGTTTATGATAACTCCAACTATTAAATACTCTGAAGAATTAAAGAGCTTTTAATCTGCAATGGAATTTGTCCTAATAACATTCACTGATAAGTAAGGAAGCATAGTTTTTTAATTTAATTTTAATTAATGTGTTTAATTAAAAAGAGAAAGAAACCAATAAGAAAAACAAATATTAGAGAAAAAATAGGACAGACATATGAACACAGCTGTGATTTTAAAGACAAATACAGACATTTAAACGTTCATATTCAATTGTTCTTCCCAAAATAACATTTGTACAGCTGAAGGTGGTTCATTAGGAAAAGTGCTGTTAATGTAACTGGTGACCAGATTTAAATAATTTTATCCTTCATTGTTTTCCATTTCAAAGCTGTGTTTTTGTACAATTTTTCAACCAGAACTATTTTTCATATTAAATTCCATTGAGCCAACCAAAGTTGTCCTTTAGTTCTCCAAAGTTTTGAGATAACAATGAATAATTAATTTCTTATGCTGTATTTATGTGTGTAAGGAAACATGGATGATAAACCAATAACAGGATTCATTATGAGAAACTGTTTTCCTCAAAATTTCCTCAAAATGTTTCAGCCAAAAGGACAGATTACGGTAATTGTGATTATTTAAAATAAATTTTAGGCCATTAAATATCTTAATAGGTTACAGCAACTTCCATCCCAAATCATCCCCCCAGAATTTTAAGAGAATGTCATACTCAACCTAAGATCATAAATAACAATAGTAAATCCCCTTGCTATTAAATTGATATAGCTTGCTCTTCAGATGTTGCAATAGTTTGAATGATGAGATTAATACATTTTGTGAAGGAATGATTGAGGCTGAGTCATCTCAAACTACAGTTGGTAGGTGTGAGCATTCCTTCAGCAAAATATATTCAATATCAATGGCATCTCTTTTAATTATTTAATTCTATAAAGCTAGGTGGCAACATTTAATTGTCCTTGGCCGAAAAGCTAAGCATGGTCTGACTTGATTAGTACTTGGATGGCAAACCAACAGGATTCCAGGCTTCCAAGGAATACTGAGAAATTTAAAAAAAAATCCCATTGGAGGGAATAGCAAGCCACACCCATGTTATTTTAAAGAAAACTACATGTCTCTGGAGAAATCAAATTCAGCTTGAAGGATATTTATAGGACTATAGGATTGTTTATTTTCTGTTTCCTTAAAGATATTTATTTATATTAAGAAAAAAAACCTACCAAGAATAAAAAGAAAAAGGAATGGTAACTCACATTGTTATTTTATTATTTTAATTCTTAATTATATAAACTCTTTCAAATTTGATATTCTTCAACCTCTATCATGCTTTTTATACAATTTCTGGAATCCTGCATTTTTGTTAAATATAAATAAGAAAACATTTTTTTGCAAGGATTAAATAAATCCTTTCCAATGTTTGCAACAATTCAAGCCTCCTACTTCATTTAATACTTACCTAATTTTAAAGTAATCATTTTAGAAATCAGAGTAGTGTTTCAACCTGCAAAAGTTAAAACAGAATTAACATTAGAGAGCTTAAGAACTGTTATCACCTATCCATGTCACATATCATTTGATATGACTTTTCTGGAGGTGACTTCTAATCAAAGATACTTTATGATTATATTACTTAAAGAGTTAAGTTATACTGATTTTATTAGACTTAATTCTAATAAAATAGTCATGCTTATGATCCATCGGAAATACTGTTTATTATTTTGATTTTTTCCATTAAATTTTAGTTGGTTTTAATACTTGATTTGACTGAAGAAGACTCAGGGTTAATTGTTCTTCCTTACATTCCCATTGTATACTAAAATCTTCTTTATTATGATTATTATGAAAAGCAGTATCAAAAGTATGCAAGAAGTTATAGTCAATAATCAATTATTTATTACATACCTATACAATAAAGCTTTGCCTTTGTTGTTTGCTATGGAAAAATATCCACTTCTTGGCGAGAAATCCATACAGTAAGCTAAATATAACAACTTTCTCCTGAACACAGGAAAATTTGAGAATACTGTAAATGAAGGAATATGGACCTATAAAAAAAGGAATATAATTGTTAAAAATAAAAAGAATGAAGGCAAACTGTGCATTATGTTTTAAACTTATTCACATTCTCAATTAGGTAGACTTCTTTATTTATTAGAAGATACTTAATTTTGATGCAGCAATAAAACACCTAATATTTTATTCAGGAAGAGCCAATGAAGTCTTGAGATTTTTGAGTAATATATAAAATTTCAGCCAGACCTTTTTCTCAAGTAACAATTGCAAGTACAAAACTGCCTACCTTAAAAAAAGATAAGAGCCAGATGATTGGCTTTTAGTATTTTTTTTAAATCAATGAATCATTAAATTAATCTCTCTCTGAATAGATGCTTTATGCCAATGTTTGTAATCCTTAAAAATAAAAATTATTTGTTCCTTCTGCAAAGGGTGGAGCAATTCTGAAGAAAGTTTTCATAAAGGAGGCAAGGGAGGTGTTAATTATAGGTATTTGAATTCTCTTTTCGACATTTAAAATACCCTATGTAATCACAACATGGTTGTAGGGTTACATAAGTATTTTGTGTAAATAAAGGATTCTGCATTATAGTAAAATGCAATCTCATTGCCCTTGAACATTTCTACCAAAATTCTGTTGCTTGAAATTCCCTTTCACTTTTTGTTTTGGTTTGCCCTCTTCCATGCAAATATGTGCAAAAAGGAGGAAATGAAAGTTTCAGTACAACATCAATTAAAATATACTTACCAGTTTCAATGCATCATCAATTCTATTAGAAGCCATTGCTAGTATTTCAGTGGTTGGGTTGAATACTAACGATGTAGCAGGTGTGACTAAGTTCATTATAGCCTTAAGAGGCTTAGGATATGTTTCTCTGATACAATCATCATGGGCATACACATTCACAACTCCAGAATTAGAACTAGAAAAGGAAATATTAATGATTTATAAACAGGTCAGCTTCTTACATTGTAGCACATACTCAAATGTTTAACAAAAACAAACCCAAAAGGTTATTTCCAATTACACTCCACATAAATGAGAGGATAATTATATTACATACTAATAAGAGATGAATTTTACATCTTTATAAATTCTGGGCAAAGTGCTTCAGGCTGATGTTAACGCCAAAGCCGTGTGTGTGTGTGTGTGTGTGTGTGTGTGTGTGTGTGTGTGTGTGTGTGTGTGTGTGTGTATAAAATATTTTCACAAATCTGACAAGATTATTGCAAGACAAACAAAAACTATTCTTAATACTCTGTCCTTTAGGAATTTTCTTCTGGGGAAAAAAGGAACATTTGAAAACATTCAGTTTTGACTCAAAGAGTTATTACAAGTATCTTTAAATTATGAGATATGTCCTCTATTCAGAAATCTCACAGATTTCAGCTGGTCTGACTCAAGCTGTGGATAAGATGTGCTGGCTGACTACCTCCATGATTATGTTTGATCAGTAATATAGTTTCATGTTTGGTAGTCCTTAATTTTTAAATGGAAAAGTTACATGTGTGGAAATGAACAGGCAATACTGCCCCGGTGATGCCCTTGATCTCTGAAGCAGTCTTGTTGATTTTTTTAAGATGACAGATTGCTTTCATCAGCAAGCTTGGAGGGCATTTTGTGAGTCATCCCTCTGAATGATTTCAATAGTCCAAAAAATTACCTCCAATTGAAAATTTCTTTATATGGAGTGGACTAATCCAGGGCTGGCACTGAAATATTTCCACAAATCTAATCTGGATATTGCAAAGAGAATGCCTCATGTACATGCAGACATTTTGGCTTGTAAATCGTGGTTTAGCAAACCATGGTTTAATGTGTGTGTAATTTAGTCTCTGTCCTTGTGCACACGGGTACTCAATGTTTAAGTATTTAATATTTGGCTTTCCTTTTGCTTACTTACCCACATGCAATATATTGGCTGTTTTTAGAGACTGCAATAGAAGTACCATGCAGGCAACCTTCATCAGTAAACTTGTTCAGACACCGCCTGCTTTTCACATCCCATATGAAGACTTCACCCTCATCTGATAGATAAGTATGTGTTATTGAAAACAATGTTTAAAAGAATTTAAACATCACATGCCCGATTTAGTGATTAGACCGTGAACCTTTTGACAATTATTCAAATTGTTCTTGTGTTATTTTTGATACGGTAGAAGATATGGAATGTAAACTATATAGAGCAAACTAAAGGTATACAAAAGGATTTTTTTTTTTTTTGCTATTGGGAGGCTGTATTGAGTTACAAAGATTTATTTAATGTCCCACCTTTATTACTTTTATAAACAACTCAAAGCAGTGAACATATCTAATAGTCTTTTCTCCTTCTATTTTCCCCACAACAACCAGCCCGTGAGGTGAGTTGGGCTCGGAGCGACCTGCCCAAGGTCACCCAGCCAGTTTTCATGCCTAAGGTGGGACTAGAAGTCATGATCTTCTACTTTCTAGCCTGGTGCCGTACACTAGACCAAATATTACTCTACTATTTTATGTTTTAATGATCACTTATCTGTGGTTTCGAAATGGGGACAATCAATACAATAGCAACAACGTAAGTTGAACTAAAAATATTTATTTCACTAAACCACAAATACTAAATCTGCAGTCAGCAATTCTGCATGTCATCAAATTTGAAAGCATTACCAGAATGTGTGTAGATTCTGCTGCCATCTGGAGAGAACGATGATGCAATAGCCTTTCCATTTATTTTCATGCTTCCAACAAATTCTTTTGTCTAAGATGGACATAATAATAATAATAATATCATCACCATTATTTATGAGACTATTAAACAAAACAGTCTAAACCTTACTAGATGATTCTCTTCTATCTTGGGAGAAATGAGAGGTACCCCAACATAAAAGACAAGACTACATCATTTCCTTTGGTATGTTTTGTCATGGTTCCCCTACTTTCCTATCTGATATCGTTAGCTTGTTCTTTTTCTTTTGCATTAATTTACTCATTTATTCATATAAATTATTTAATGAAAATTCTTATAACACATGGTATAAAAAATAAAAGTGAAGAGCTACCAATAATCATGGATTGGATTCAGCAAACTTACAGTTGCAAGAAAAAGTATGTGAACCCCTTGGGATTACGTGGAGTTTTGCATGAATTGGTCATAAAATGTGCTCTGAACGTCATCTAAGTCACAACAATAGAAAAACATAGTCTGCTTAAAATAATACTACACAAACATTAGATGTTGCCATGGTTTAATTGAACATAACATGTAAACATTCACAGTGCAGGGAGGAAAAAGTATGTGAAC
>QLTV01003388.1:1561923-1575634 GCA_003457575.1 Thermophis baileyi | reverse complement strand
GCATCCCCTGCCCATGAGGGCCTGATGGAAAACACAAAGGATCTGGTAAGTGAGCTTCCCGCAAGCCCCGGCCGATGGGGGCAGCGCGGCGGGGGTCCGGCCGTTGGGAGGAGAGGGCGAGCCGCCGGGCGCCTCGGGCACTTACCCCGTCCCGGGCCCGAGACTGACAGGGCAGCGGCTCTTTCCACCAAACGCCCCCCCCCCACGGCCCGGACCCAAGAGTGGGGAAGTCGGGAAGGAACTCGGTCAACCCTCCCCAGGCTGGGTGGCCGCCTCCCGGCTCCCCCAGCCTGTGCAAAGAAGTCTTTTAGCCCTGCCAGGGTTCCTTTCTTGGCTTCCCTTGCCTGCCTTCTCACGCGCGGTTCGGCTCGTAAGCCTTGTGGCGGTGCAGCCTTTTCAAGCCTGTTTTCCGGATTTGCACAACGTTGAACCGCCCGGAGAAGCAGCCTTGGTGACCTATTCCTCTCCGAAGGCAGGGACGAAAAATAAAAAAACAGCCCTGTGGTGAAGTTGTTTACGCCGTGTAAATTCTGCCAGGAGGTTGATCATTTGGAGGGTGGTTCCCCCCCCCCCTCTCGTGTGCTGAACGGAGCAGTTCCTTTCTTTTTGGGATATAGCTGCATAGGAGCAGCAATTTTATGGTCAGAAAAAAGTGGTCCGAGAGAGGAGGAAGTGGGTGGAGGAGGAGGTCCTAAGGAAGTATATATATGCTGTTTGGTGGCCATGTGCAACATTTGCAGCAAACAGGGTTTGGAGGGAAATGTACACAGTGCTAGACAAATAACAGCCGGTTGCATTTTTCCTGTGCTTTGTTTGGCTTATCTGTGGTTTGGGAAAACCGAAAGTGATACCCAGAGAATGCAAAATAAAAAAATAGGGTGTGTGTGTGTGTTGTAAACTAATTTGAATGTCACAATTTGTGGATAGTAATACTCTCCATAATATGGCTCTTAGGGAAAAGAGAAACCTACGGTAATAATTTAGGAGGACAAATTCAGGTTTTTAAAAACTTTTAAATTAAATGAATGAGGAAGGCCTAGGTTCATCTACAACTAGATTAAAATGACCAAAACTACGATACATTGCTTTTTAAATATAAATATGGGACATTAGAAGGAAATGGTCAAATAAACATACGTTGTATGTTGGCCATATGCTACTTTCATTACGTGTTAAATTTGGAGCTTTTTGAGAGCAAAATGGGTTTTCCTGAATTTTATTTGCTAGTTTCAATTCAATGCTGAATTTAGTCTATGGCTGTACTTTGTCAAGTACTTTGACATATTCATTAGACAAGCTGTAATATGTCAAAACAGATTTCTCTAACATATGTAGAAAAGGGCATCTACATAAAAGTATAATTTCTTTTACCTGAATCAATGCAGCCTTGGTTTTGTTGACATTAAATTACATTTGTTTCTCGCTTTCTTCAGCTAGTTTGCTTTTTTATTAAGTGCTCAATATAAGCTTGTTTACCACTTGAATGTGTAAACTGTTCAGTTATGCCTTTTCTTATTCAAAATAGTCTTAAGAGTTTATAAGCATATCCGTTTCTCTTTCAAAGTCTCAACACAGATTACTAGCATGGTTCCCTTCTGGTTGTTGTCACAGTATTTCAAAATATTTCAGAATTTTATCTTGGAAATTGTCTTCCTCAATAAGAAATCAATGGGAAAGTAACTTTTCTGAAACACAATATATCAACATTTTCCACTTATAAATATCCCGAGAATACTTGATCAACTGATTAATATAAATTGTTATGAACGAAATATACATTTACAGTTAACTCCATAGATGTTTGTAATGGATTTAGATTTTTCAGAAGATGGAGTTGTAAAAAAGTTTCATTGACTATAGGACATAGTGAAAGTCTTTGATAGTGGTTATCTAAATACAATGCTAAGTCAAGGTCTTTCAGGCATAGTTTGTTTATCAAGGTCATTTTAAGCCAAAACAAAGTATGTTTCTTATTTTAGAGGGTGAATTTAGTTAGAATGTGCTACATACCAATTAGGATGTGTCTTTATTCTGATCTAAAGCATAGCTTATATTTGATGATAAATAAAGTTGTAAGTCTGTAAAAGAGCATAGTTCAAACAATCTGTTGCACTAATAAATCAGCATGCAAATGAGGACCAGTGAGAATTAAACTACTGCATTGTTATAATAAAGATTTGTTATGATAAAGGACAAGCTATGATTATTTTTCTGTTTAAGAAATAGGCATTATTCCATATTTTGGTAGGGACAGATCTTGCACCTGTAGGATGGAAATTCCTACTCACTGCTCTGTCGACTTAAAACAACCCAAATTTAGACTCTTAGCCTAGTGTTGGCCACGGAAAATTTCTTTATACCACCAAAGGGAAATTTAAAAACAAAGCACAAAAACTAGTTCTGCAATATAAAATAAATTCTGTCCCCCATCTTTTCATAGTTGATAAGGCTATGAACAAAGCAGCAAATCTGTTATTTTATCTCCTGCCCCACAACTCTGTTTATAACTCAGTTTAAGATTTTTCTGCTTTATTACTATGGAGAAAATAGAATAATGAATATATGTTTGTTTATTAAAAATATTTATTAAATTTTATTTTATTGAAATTAGTAACAGGATAGTATTCTCTGTAAAGCTGATTTTTATCTTTTATTCAGAAGATTTATAAGATACTATTCTGCAAATGTCTGTCATAAAATAAAGTCTCAGTAATTCCAGGATTAGGATCTTTAAAATCAGTAGTAAACACATAATAGTTATAAAGTGAGTCTCTTCATACCAGTAGTAACAGATTATTTTATCAGTGTTCAAATAATGCCTTGTTGATGTTGCCATTCATGTTAAGTGATCAATTATTTAGTTCAAGACGTTTGAGCAGTATTAGGAATTATTTTCTTGTTTTAGGTGCCCTCCACCCAAATGCATTCCATTAATGACTATTTAAAAATAGAACAATCTACCCAATTTTTTCATATTTATAAATGTTCAAGTGATCTGAAAGAGCGTTATTCAAGATAAGGCAAGAGGGAACATTAAATTGTACTATGTTTCCCATTAGCAATAATTGTTTTCCAATTTTATGCAGTACAGTAGAGATTCTTATCAAATGGTCACTTTCAAAAGGTACCACTGAATGACTGCAGGGGGAGCAGTTGTATGGAATAGTGCAAGAACCTAGCATGTCCCAAAGCTGTTCAGTATTTATTTACATGTAACAATTGGAGTGATGTATTTTATAGTGTAATCAATATTTGGATGAAGGATTTCTGTTGCAGCTGTTCTATTTCTATTGCAGCTGTTTCAGGAGCAAAATGTAACTCATGAAAGCTTGTATAATTTTGGGCTCCAAAAGGGTTAGTTTATTCAAATTGAATTTAGACAGAGGTGTGGAAAAGAAATGTTCTTAGTTTTGTGAAAAACTGGTCTTCCTGGTCCAGTTTTCTTATCTGTAAAACAATTTCATTCAGTGCTTCACTAATGGAATTTGCTAGCTATTATTTTCACTATGCCTCTGTTAATCTTTCAAAGTTCCCATCCAATTAGATCAAATGTGAATATGACATGGAGAAGTACAAAAGCAATTTCATTTTATGTGTGGATACCATTCCTTCAGTAGTGGATACTACTGGATGCAACTCTAAATATCCTTTTATTTCTATACTTAAGATATTATTTTGTGCTGTTTTGATATATGAAATATCTGGAATGAATTTTCCTAAAAAAGTCTTTCTGAATAATTCTAGTGATGCATAGAAGCCACATTCATGCAGGTTTTTAAGTGTTATGATACTTGCATGTTTCATTCTGTCAGTTGCCATGGCGATGTTTCTATGGCAAATTGTCAACTTTATGAGAGTAGTTTAAACTCTCTGAAAGAGAAACATTTCAGAAGCTGGTGATTTAGTGATTAGCAGAATCAGAACCCTAGAGATTGTGAAGAATATAAATGATAACTTTTTGGGAGTTGGTTTTTCTCAATTTCTAGTGGAAATAGAGAAAATGGTGGAAAAGAAGGCTTTAGGCACAGTTTTAGTTAGGTTGTAGCTTGTGGAGTTTTGTCATATGACTTCAAGTGTGACTGATTTTCTGACCTGGAGGAAAGGAATTAATTGAAATCTTTTAAAGTAAGAGGCAGAATGACTAGCACAAGTAGCCCTCCTCCTCCAAGAAGCCTTTTCAGCCCCCTAAATTTGTAACAACAAAGGATCAGAAACTCTTGAATTGCATAGGTTTTGTATTGGGAGTTAAATGAATCCATGAATATCAGGGAAAAAAATTCATTGCTCTTCCAATTTTCAGGAACTTATTTTCTCCCACAGCCACATTATAGAGTTTACCTAATTTGATTCATTAACCTCTCTATGATATTTTGGAGAAGAGATGACTGGAGAGGCTATAATATGGAGCTAGGACCAGGGAAGTTGGCTTTCCATATAGTATATTAAATTGATGCAGTATTTTATATACTTTATTTATAACAAAGCCCTTCATTACTTTCTTTTGAGATCTGCAGTAGAAGAAAGGATATCAATAATAAAATAGTAATTTTTCATGTTCAGAATAATTTCCTTGGGTTAAAGCCCATACACAAAATTTGTTTTAACCACATTGTGGATTCTTTTCCTCAATATAACTTTTGCAACGTTTTATTTGTTCTTCTAACTCTTGGTGAGGGGAATGTGTAGCTTTCTAGTATTGCTGAAATGTAATTCCTATTCCTAAACTCTAATTCCAAATGCCAATAAGCCCAGTGATGAAGGATGGAAACTATAGCTGAATTTTGCAGTGTCACAAGTTTCTCCAGTCTACATAATGACTTGCTTCAGCGTTTGAGATTGTGTATATATACAGTAGTGCCATTTAAAAGAAGAAGTTGCATATGTGTTTAATATTAGCTTGTTAAATTGTTACAATATTTTGTCCACATCTTTTTATTCAGATGCCTCAATAGTTTCTGCTTTTTTCATTTTAGACTGAACATCCTTCAAGGTCAGAAAGGAAGAGACGTGATTCATTCGGGATGTTCGATGGCTATGATAGCTGCAGTGAAGATACAAGTAGTAGCTCCAGTTCTGATGAAAGTGAAGAGGAGGTTCCTCCCTTACCTTCCAATCTCCCAATAATCAAGAACAATGGGCAGGTTTACACTTATCCAGATGGCAAATCTGGCATGGGTGAGTGCAAATACAATAGATTTTTCAATGGAGTGTTCAGTCAAGCAGATTATTAACAGCACTGCCTTTAGGTTCATTCTTCTTACTTGAATCAGAAACCAAAGATTGTGGGTTTTGTGTATGTCTTACAAAAAAAGGATAAATTTATTAATGCTGGAATGTTCCTTGTTAGCATTAAATTACTATCAAAATATTTCTAGTAATATACATATGCACTACTAAATGTACACACATTTATTTTTATACAACATTTAGGCTTTGTTTGCTATTAGGATAATTCTGATATATTATTGTTTTATCTCGACATGGGAAGATGGATTCAAGTTGAAAATGTTAACAGAAGCTATAGTAATCTTTATGAAGAAATTCAGGACCATAAATGTTTTTTTATTTTTTATTTTTACCAAGCTCGGTCCAGATTTTATTTTCCTTTGTGAATGAATATATACAAATATACTAAGCTGATGGCGAGATTGGCTGGCTTTGATCTATGTTTGGAAAAAATGGAAAGACATTATTAAAACGTGTAGGATGGGTGACCAACCTTTTATACAACAAGGCATAATTTCATGACAGAGTAAACTCTTCTATTATTTTATATTCAAGTGTCCTAACTAAATATTACTTCTGGCTTTATGAGATAAAGTACTGTATAATGCCTACCAAATTTAATTTTTAACATTATGGTTTACTTCCCATAGAAAGACTGTTTAAAAATTGTGTATTTTGCTGCTTTAATAAGCAGGATATAAATGCCATAAATGAGACAGTGACTGATAGATGTTCACAAAATGCACTGTGTATACTGTTGCTTAGATGAGATGGACAGCCACACAAACTGAATAGTACAGTAGTTTAATCAGTGCCATATGTTATTTCACTGCTTAAACTAGTTTTCGCAATAAATTCAGGAAAATACTATAAGAACACTGTAAGCACGATAGGCAAATTACAAAACTGCTTACATTGCAAGAAATAACATCTGAAAAATTCAAAAATATCTGAATGTTTGAAAATGTTTGTTTGCAAATAATTGTCTAGTCTCGAGCGGAAATATAACTATCTGAGTCTAAAGTCTACAAGGAAAGTAGTAAAAGTCAAGAAAGATTAATCTGGCATCTGCAAGATTAATAATACACAAATACCAGGTTTGGGTTCTGGCTTACCTCACTGCTGGTTCGCTTCCTCACGCGCCATGTGGGCGCGCATACGCAGTGCTAAAAACCCAGTTTCTGCGCATGCGCAGAAGCAAAAAACAAGATGGCGGCGCCTATGGCGCCGCCGAGAGAGCCGGTTCGGGGGGGTGTCCAGCCGGTCATCGCTGCCAGTTCGGCGAGCGGGGGGAAATTCCTGCTACTGGTTCTATAGAGCCGGTCCGAACCGGCAGGAACCCATCTCTGACAAATACACCAATTAATGCTTAATACAATTCTTGAAGGAAAGGGTACGTTTATGTGCATGATATAGTACTACCATCTATGTCCGTGATGGCGAACCTATGGCACACGTGCCACAAGTGGCACGCGGAGCCATATCGGTGGGCACGCGAGCTCAGGTCTGGCGCGCATGTGCGTGCTGGCCAGCTGATTTTCGGCCTTCTGGAGGGCGGGGGGAGGCCGTTTTCGCCCTCCCCAGGCTTCATGAGGCTTTCCTGAAGCCTGGGGAGGGCGAAAAACAGCCTAACGGGACTACCGGAAGTTCGTTTCTGAACTTCCGGTGGGCCCGTTGGGCCCATTTTTCGCCATCCACAGAGTCCGGAGGCTTCAGTGAGGCCTGCGCGCATGCACGGGGGGGAGTGCGGGGGGGGGTTGTGCGCGCATGCGCAGAGGGAGGGCATTGCATTATGGGTGTGGGCACACGCGTGCGCGCTATCCCGTGCGCGTGTGCAGCCTTTTGGCACCCGAGCGAGAAAAGGTTCGCCATCACTGATCTATGTGATTTGCAGAGTGAACCTACATTTAACACACTGTATCTTTTTTCTCATTAGCTACCTGTGAAATGTGCGGGATGGTTGGTGTCAGAGATGCCTTTTACTCCAAGACCAAGCGTTTCTGCAGTGTTTCCTGCTCAAGAAGCTACTCATCGAACTCTAAGAAGGCCAGCATTCTGGCCAGACTTCAGGTAACGGTACAGTCACAAATTTTATTACCTTTACTATATAAAGTGTTATAAGATATATTATGGTTCAGATTAATATATAACAACAATGGATTTTCATTGTAACAGAAATATTAAAAAATTAAAAATTAAAAAAAAAAGATTAGTCCAAAGTTCTGAATCAAGCACAGTTTCCAGCTGTAGCCATCAAAAGACCACCTGTAAAAATCACATGGAAGGTACAAACACGTGAACTTTCTTACTTCATCCCTAAGAACTGAATTCAATTGTACACAGTGATTCTGAGCATTCTAAGATAGCTGCACAGAGAGAGATTCCTGGAGGGGTTGCTGAATCCTTCTTTATAATGCACAATCCTTTGGCCATCACTGCATCCTGTCAAAAACATACCATAAGGTCTAGTTGTTTGTTTCTTTATATAAAGTTTATATAACTCTCAGTAGGTTTTATAATAGAACTTCGTAAAAAAACATTAATACAGAATTTAAAAATATATATAATGGCGAGATCCACCACCCATAGCAAAAGCATGGTTTTAATTGCCTTTTGAAAGGCAAAAAAGGATATCTCCTTGTACTTAATGAGACAAGTTATTTCATAGTAAGAGGGCTGCCCTGGAGAAGTATGACTTCTGGCCATTGTTTCTTTTGCCTCGTGGAGAGTGGGGGACCCTCAGCAGCCAAGCTCAGGATGAATACATAGAATACGATTTGTACGTACGTACCTGTAAGTGTTCTAGTAATTTATGTATTTATTATTAAATTTCTATGCCACCCATCTCACTGATCATCAACTATTAATTGTCCTCTGACATCACAATAGATTTTCCTCTTCATATGAACGTTTCATCTTCCGATAATTTTATATCAACATTTTCCTTTTTAAACAGTTTGGGTGATTTATAATAATAATATACCTCTCGATTACTCTGGGGAGTTCACAAGTAAAAACAAACAAAACCAAAGACAAAACATGGCAAAGATAACAAAAAACATACAGGAATGAAAAAGAAATCGGCCCATGCAATCCAAAAAAAAGGGTTCAATCGCTTTTGCTAATGGCCTGAATATAGAGCCAGGCCCTATCAAGGCCTTTCAAAACAACAATAAAACCCATCCATGGAGGAGCCTCATTTTAGAGGACAGCTTTTGTTTCTAGGGTCACAATATACAGCAGGGCTGTCAAACTCACAGGCCGGATGTGTCACACACTGGCCATGCCCCCGCCCGGTTTAGCAAAGGGGAAAAAAGTCCAGATATGTCACGTGACTCTGCCATGACGACGCAAGTTTGACACCCCTGATATACAGCATTCTTTAATCAAAAGAACTAATGTAGTGTGCAAACCCTACTACATTAAATTGGCTGAGCAGATACTGTGGGAGACAGCCAGTCTCTTAAGTAACCAGGCCTGGGCTAATTAGGGTTTTATAGGTAATGACCAGCACCTTGAACTGGTGCCTGGAAGCAAACTAGCAACCAGCATAGCTTGCTAAGCAAAGGTGTTACCTGGGCTTTCAGAGGCATGCTCATCACTGCCCCATGCCATTGCATTCTGGACTAGTTGAAGCTTCCAGGGGGTCTTCAATAGGAGCCTCCTGTGAGGGGATCAGGGTGTAAGTGTCTCCCTATCTAGGAATCTGATATCTTTTTTACAGTATTTCTAGCTCCATGGGTGATGTTCCACTACATAAATATGCAAGCACTCTGTATATCTGTACTACATAACATCACTACACTACTGATTTTTTAAAAATACTTCAGGTTTTAAAAATGTTATCAGTGGAATTATTTATTTTTCAGTATTGACGTATTTAAAAGTGATTTTCTCTAAGCTACCAAACTCTGATTTAGATTAAAGAATGTCTCTGCATTTCTTAGCCTCCTTGCATGTAATACCTAATTGAACATTTCCTGAATTCAAAAGTTAGCATTTGCCATGACAAGACTTAGGTTTATGTAATCTTGCTGAACTGGAATAAGGATATGCACATAGAAGTTATTTCTGATCCTCCAAAGCATTGTGTTAAAATAAAACTTAGTATTTTAATTTAGTTACTTACCTTCAAAATATGTCCTGAATAAATGTAGCTAGTTTGGATCTAACTTCCTCATTTATCCAATGCTATATTGGAATTTATTTAGCCCATTGTGGCAGAGTTTCAATGTTGCATCCAAATGTATGTCATGCTTTTGCATAAACAATGAATCTAAACATAGAGAACATATAAATTTAGTTATACCAAAGAGAACAAATATGTTCTGTTTGCCTATCTGCATGCTTATACAAATAAATCCCAATAAATTCAATTAGACTTACTCCTAAATAGGTGTGCATAGTATTGAAGATTAACCTTTTCATTTTACCATTTAGCAGCAAACTTGTGTGATTAATTTCTGCAAGTTTTCTTACATATCCCCTTGTGACAAATACTGCATTTGTATTACAATGATTGCAATAAATGTGATATACATATCAGGGTGTTCATTCAATGTATGTGTGACTCAGCTTGGAGGAGTCTAATTGCTACCGGAAGTTCAATGTCTGCTCCTTGGCAGAGTGAATGAGAAAATTGCTTTACTGTTCAGTTATCCAAATATCTTTTATGGATTTCAATAAAAAGTAATGAGAATGTCTATGTTGAGATTATCTTTAAACAGTACAACTAATTTTAACAGCATTATTAGTATAGCACTCTAGGAAGAAGAATGTAAAATGATTTTGACTGTCATAGGCCTATTGCACTTGCTGCATTAAATATTCTAGTACAGAGAATTCCAATGTATTTTCAACTATAATTGTTAGGTTTGAAAGATCAGGAAAGTTCATTTTTGTTCTCACCTGAATCTTTATTCTGGATGGAACTGATACTAATTAATCATGCAGCTAGATCAGAAGGGAAATCTACATGACAATTGAAGACTTTTTAATGTGGGGGGGGAAAATCAGTCAACCATCTCACAGCTCTACACTAATGACCTGATCTCTCTCCATCCCATAAATTTGTTGATAGCGTCTCTTGATTCTCCCCTTTCTCACTGGGTTTGTTGCATCCAGGACAAGACAACTGGTACAGGAAAATAGCACCACTGACTGAAATTGCAGGAATAATTAGTACATTATCTTCAAGAAGCAAAGTGACATTTATTTACCCAATTCTTAAACAATATTGCATTGATCAGTCTTGTAGCATGTGAAAAATCTCCTGTATTTTCTCCAAATGATATTCCCATTTTTGGCATGGCAGAACTCTTATTTGTTAACATTTTTTAAAAAGTCTAAATTAATATCAAAATAGAAGTTGATTGACTCATCCTGAAAATATGGGATACTGTTTAAGTAATTTATGTCTGAATGTAAATGTTTTTCTCTCAAATTCTTGTCATAAATTTTCATTGCTATAAATTGATAACAAATAAAATTGGAAAACAAAAGTGTTTGCTTTATTCAGTAGAATCACTGCTTCAAAAGTTTGTGTTGCGTTTTTGAAAAGAACCTTATTTAGCTCTTGTTGTTTCAGGGAAAACCTCCGACTAAGAAGGCTAAAGTGTTACAAAAACAACCTTTAGTTGCTAAATTAGCTGCATATGCTCAATACCAAGCAACGGTACAGAACCAGTCAAAGACTAAAACAGGTAACATTGTTATTAACCATCATCAAGTAACAATTATGGGTAACATTTTCCCAATTTTGTAATGGAGGGAATAACATAAAGATTGATTAGATTAAAAATATACAGTATATTCCAGGAAATTGAAGGAAGCATGCTAAAATTCCTTATCTGAGCCTTTGCTAAAATATCCAGCAGAAAAATATCCTTGATAATTGAGTTCTTAGGCTTTATTATTGGCTTTTTAGCTACGTCAAGGGTTGGAAAAGCATTTTCACCAAATAGATTGGGAGAAGAACTTACAGAAGTGTATCTGTCCTGATCTAATATCTATTCTACCGGTATATACTTTGGCAATATACCTGTATTCATGTCGGTCACTGTTGTGCATTTGGTCTATATCAGATGACTATATTTCTTTGATCAGATAAGTTACTTTGATGGAGAATCTCTTATGTAACCCACCATATTCCTCAGCACACCATGACTTTTCACACAAATTTTGAAGAATTTCCCCCAATGCTGCTGTTGTGTAATTTTTCTAACATTGAAAATAAATATATATTTCTTATATATAGGGAAAACAATAAAGACCAATGCTTCTGTGCTCCTTTTGTACCTTGCTTATTATTGTTGCTAAATGCAGTAATTCTCATTCTAGCATCTGTTCCAGTGGAAGGTTTCAGTTGGGGCAACTATATCAATAGCAATAGTTTCACAGCAGCTCCTGTGAATTGTTTTAAACATGTAAGTATATTGTTTTTAATTTACCATTATTTTCATTAAGGAATAATGAAAAAGATAACAACACACTGTTTAAGCGTTCCTTTTAACCTATGTCTTAGATATGTACAGAATTGACGCTCATAATATTAGTTATACAGGAAATGTGGACTTTCCCCTAACTGAAGTTGATAGTCTAAATTAAATTGCAATCCAAACTTCCTTAATCATCTAAATTGCAATCTTCAAATCCAAATAAGTGCTCTGCTGTTCAGTTTATGTAGTGGCTATCATAATTTCAGTGACAATTTTTTTGAAGACGTTTTAGAGATGGTGCTTAAAATCCTGTGTACTTGATCCTAGGTAGCTTTGGTGCCAAGTTTCCTTCGGTAAATTTTTTGTAGTCCCCTTATGTACAAAACAGAGCTTTACATTTTTCCTCAGAAGCAGGTGGAGTTTAGAACAAGCATGTTTTTCAGGTTGATTTTGCAAGAAGGAACAAGTTACAGTAAGTTACTCTCTCATTAGTAAGGCGTGTTTATATAATAGACTGCATAATTTTAAAGTAGTTATTTTCCATTAATGGGGATTAAGAATAAACTTGTTTTAGTAGATACTTGGCTCATCCATCCAGTAAAGTTGCTTTTGGAGTTAATCTAAGTGGTCCCTTTAAAAATGTAATGGTTGGATTTAGAGTTCCTCCTGTCAGCAGTAGAGAAATTATTGGTTTTGGAAATATCCTATGAAGTGTCTTTGAAGGACTGGACATATGGCTAGAACAGTAGGGAAGGAGGGAATTAAAGATAGTTGCCTCTGCTGAATCAAAATTAGTTTTCAATTAATGAGAAGCATATTCAGCATTGGTGTTCCTTCGGCTTACAGATATAAGAATTCAATGTTTCCTTTGCACAGCATACAGGGCTAGTTTGACCAGAAACAAAACAAACCATGCAGGTAGTTTTAAGGTATGGAATGGCACCTGAAAACACACACGCACACACATTTGTGTGTGATATTTTTACCTCCCAACAGCTCATCACCTCATTCTTGTAGTACAGTGTGACTGCTAGGTGAGAAGTTGTTAACACGTAACAATAAGTGAAAGTAGATAAAATAACAATACTTGTGATTTAATGCAGTCTCACTCTTTATTAAGGAAGCATGATCAGAACACGGCAATTAAAACCGTTTTGCCCTTGGAATAGTTTGTTGATGTCGCCTGTCACCATATTCTGTCTCCTTGTGTCAATTTGCTTTGTCATGCATGTGTCATGAAAATTTAACGCAACCAAAGTAACCAGTGTGGCCTCTGAAACAGACAGGATGACTGTCTTTCTGACTAGTTAGCTTTGATTTTCAGCTATAATTCAAATCTTTAAAAATTGAAATGGAATTATCCTATGGAATTTCCTTAGTAATAATGTCCATTAAAGCGGGTGGGATATAGAGTAAATATGTATAGGGTCTGATTATAGCCCTACTATCAGCTTTATTTTTCTATAATTTCTTCTGTAACAGACCATATAGAAGGATCTTGAAAAAGAGTTTTCAGAAACAAGAAAAGTATATCCAAGCTGTATTCCAAGGATCAGAGCATAGAATCATAGGGCTGAAAGGGACCTCGGAGATCTTTTATTCCAGGAGTGTCAAACTGGCGGCCCGTGGGCCAAATGCGTCACGTGCAGCTCCGCAAAGACAAAAAACGTTGTGATACGTCACGATACATCATGTGATGTGATTGAGTTTGACCCCCATGTTCTAGTCCAATCTCCTGTTCAAGGCAGGAGCTTTATACCATCCCAGTCAAATGGTTGTCCAGTCTAGTTTTAGATATTCACAGATATTCCAGTTGTACTTGGGGTACAGGATATGTTTCAACAATAGTTCCATGTTTTTGTATGTTTCATTTATATGTGCAGCATAATCAACAGGTACTATACCAGTAATGGCTAACCTTTTTCTCGTCGTGTGCCGAAAGCGCGTGCATGTGCTGGCACCCATAATGCAATGTGCCTCCCCTGCGCATGCGCGCACGACCCCCCCTCTGCGCCCCTGTGCATGCGCACACGACACCCCCCCTCTCA
>QLTV01003388.1:1545835-1561684 GCA_003457575.1 Thermophis baileyi | reverse complement strand
GCTTACTTGGCTGTCTTTCAAATAATTTTCCAAATAATAATTGTTTTTGTTGTAGTACAAAATGATCTTGACTCACTCCATTTACTGCCTAGAGCTTATTATTGGGACTTTGGCTCTTTGAACTTAACTCTCAACAACACAAATATACCTAATGAACTTTGGGTGAGAGAATGTTTATTGAAGTCTTACAAACTTTGCCATAGCAACCAGTGAGGCCAGAGTTGAAGGAATGTAGGGAAAAAAACTTTAGTGGAAATTTCTTGAATTATGGGATCAAGTAATTTTCAATAATTCAAGCAAAGGTCAGAATAAATTACCCAGTTTGCACTGGGGCCCTTTAACCGAATGCTCTATCACCAAATCTTTGGATTGAGTTACCTTTCTCCAAAGGTAGCACATTGTTTGAGATGTTCACATGATGCTCAGTTACACTGAGTTTCCTAGACATTTTTTGTTTTACTATTTTACAAAACAAGGGTGTGCGGAAAAACTCAGGAGAAGAGAAGCTTTTCAATCCTTTTTTGCTACAGCAAATTAATGGTACCTGCATTTCTCCTCCTGGTTGAAAAACAGCTTTGAAAAAATATTTCATTTCTTTTCATCTGGAGGCAGTAGATTGATTAGAGCAGCTTTGCTCAGCTTGATCCTTGTCTAAGTTATTGAGATGACAACTCCCAGAGATCTAAGACAGTTAGGTCAATGAACTCTGGCTATGATGGTCTAACACAGTGATGGCTAACCTTTTTGTCGTCGCGTGCCGAACGCGCGCGCATGCTGCCTGCACCCATAATGCAATACATGCGTGACACCCCCCCCGCTCCCCACGCATGCGCGCGCGACCCCACCGCACCCTGTTTTGGGCCTAGCAGGCCTCCCTGCAACCTCCTGGGACCAAAAAGGGGCCGTGGGGGGGCCACACACCCCCGCGCTACCCCCCTGCGCATGCACGCCCCCCATGCATCCTGAAAATCAGCTGGCCGGTGGGAGACGCATGCACGGTAAAGCTGAGCTGAGCAACGCGTGCCATAGGTTCGCCATCACGGTACTATACATTGCCATTGCGTAAAAACAGAAACTTTCTATAAAACGGTATGTGATAGGGTAAATTACAAGTTATTAGCAGCCAACAATCTATAAGATACATCCAAAAGCATTCAGGAAGCAAAATCTTTGTAGTCCAGTGTTAAGAAATCAGAGTTGCAGAGCTGAGCTAACTTACAGTTAGCACCTTTTAGGAAAGTGCAGCCTTGGAAAATCATTCCAAAGGGCAGGGGCCACCACAGAAGGCATAGCTCCAGGATCCCAGAAGATAACTTCATTTCAATGAAGGAATCTGGAGTGTGCTTTCCCCATTAGAACAGATGGCATGGGTAGGTGCACCAGATATTTATATTGGGTGTATTTTCTCCTTTATTTGTATTTTACAATTAACAAGTTAACAATTAAGGGCTTCTTTTAAAAATATTCTTACCATAATTTTAAATGTCGCTTCTGAAATTTTTTTTGGTAAGGTTTATTGATGTTTGTTTCACTAGTTTGTAGTTTGGGCCAAATGGCTTCTACATAACATTAACCTATGGAGATGATAGTAGGGGTCCAAAATAAATTACCTGTGTTTTTAGAATAAAAACATCATAAATTGATGCAAAGCTCACAGACTTTAATG
Organism: Thermophis baileyi; assembly: GCA_003457575.1. NCBI lineage: Eukaryota > Metazoa > Chordata > Lepidosauria > Squamata > Dipsadidae > Thermophis > Thermophis baileyi. Next base: position 1,560,018 of record QLTV01003388.1, on the reverse strand, counting down.
CACTATAAACAAATGACCTTTACATGGCATAATATTCCTTTGCTAAAATTTATTCCTGCCACCCATGTTTGGAGAAGGGATATCACTTCAGAAATCACTTCAGGAATCAGTGCTAACCCATGCACTTTTCGGTCATTTTGTTTGATGTTAAAAAGTAACTGGCAAAGCAAATAACACTAAACTGGGCAGAAAAACTTCAAAGCAGCAGTAAATGGTTGGCAGTTAAAATTAACAGCAAGAGTAACTTCAAAATAGTCTCTGTGTAAGTCAGGAGAATATCATTATTTCTACTTTTGTACTATGCATGTCCCTTCACTAGATACTTTGCAATTTATTCCAATGTCAGTCACTACCAAACAGATGGTATTGTTTTGCATTCCAATTTTTGACTGAAAATATTTTCAAATCACTTAATATAGCTGTTTTATATTTTAAACATGGCATTTTGTACTAAAAATGGCATTTTTTAAATTTAAAATAGTTTAGTTCAAAATGTTTTCTACAGGAAAGATACATAAATAATATCAGAGTGTGAATAAATATTTAACTAGTAAAATGAATGACTTTTGCATAAGTAATATAGACAAGCTTTATTGGTAACTAATTTAAAATGGACTTAGATACAATATAACTATGCACCCAGAATTGAGCATTTGTAAAAGAGTATTTTGAGACTGTGCATTCACTAAGAGTTGAAAACGACTTGATGGCACATAATCCATTTTGAGACAATTTCATTTCCTATATGCTTATTATTTGAATACTTTTACCATTAACATTTACCATTAACCTCTAGTGTGTTTTAGTCTTGTTTGGGGGACCATCTGTGTATGAATCAGGCACTTCTAGCATATAATTTTATTTCTGGCTATTGAACAGTGATGTGGATAATGTGTAAGTAATATGCTGCTTCAGATGTTCCCCAAAGGATTGCAGATTTTTCTTTTTATTGCTGCTTTAACCCTGCAGTTTGAAAGAAAATAGATCAGTTGTTTTAAAAACATATTAAGACTCTCATTTATATCCGGTGCTTTCATCAGGCATAACTTTATTGCATAATACTAAATACAGATTTCATCACTAACCGTAATAGAATCATCCATCTTAGATATCTGATTCTTGTTCTCGTCTTGCAGAATAGTGCAATAAACCTTTAGTTTAACAGAACTTGGTTTAGTGGACTTCTGATATAATGGACAATTTTTTTGTCTGGCCTTCACTCTATGCTTTAAATCATGGGGTATTTATTAAATAGTTTAAATGTGGTAGTTTGATGCAAATTTTGTGTGTTCAGATTTTAATGAATGCTAAAATTTAATTTCTCCTTCCAAAAAGTCCATTAAATGGAATGTTTATTGGATTTTGAACAAAAACTATTTGTTGTTGCAGAAGATTTTTTCAAATTTTCAAATGAAAAAAACCTATAGATATCAAATTGTCTTAGGACTAACGTATCTGGGTTGCAAAATACCATCACTAGATGGCAGCAGTGTAATGATTGTCCATATTTCTGCAGCCCAGTTATGGTCTAGTCTAAATGGTCTAGTGACTCTAGTCTCTAAATGGACTCTAGAAGATGGTCTAGACCAGGGGTGGGGAACTATGGCTCTTTTATGACTGGTGGACTTCAACTCCCAGAATTCCTGAGCCAGCATGGCTGACTCAGGAATTCTGGGAGTTGAAGTCCACCAGTCATAAAAGGGCCATGGTTCCCCACCCCTGGTCTAGACTAAATGGTCTAGTCCAGGGGTGGGGAAACATGGCTCTTTTATGACTTGTGGACTTCAACTCCCAGAATTCCTGAGCTAGCATGATTGGCTCAGGAATTCTGGGAGTTGAAGTCCACAAGTCATAAAAGAGCCATCTTTCCCCACCCTTGGTCTAGTCTCTTTTTAGTACACTATTAGCAAAAACTTTGCCAACTTTTACTTAATACTTTGGCCTTATTGTATGTGTTACATATACAGTATGCTCAATAAGGGTACAATAAGCACACAATGAGAGTTGCTCTTATTATTATTTGAACTACTTTTTTAATTAGTTGATTTTTAATTGGGAGTTACTCATAAAATTTGTTTCTGAATATATATGCCTTGGAAAACATTATAAATTTCTTTCATTTTCAAGTTATTAATAAAATTGTAATGTTAAAGGAAACAAACTCTTCTCTTTTCAGTAGCTAACTATTGATGGCATTGGTTTGCTGGCACCTTTCCCCTTTTTAAAATTCAAGGGGTTTTTTTGTACAAGAAATGTATGCTTTTTTCTACTTGAATCCAATTAGCAACTATCAGTTGCTCACTTATTGAGGAGAAAGGAGAGACTACTTTAAAAAAAAAAAGCCATGTTGTACACATGCCTCCAGTTTTATTTATTTATTAAATTCTATCCTTCCTCCAAAAGTTCAACATAGCATATCTTTTTCAGTTGTTACCCATAACAACACTCTTGTGAGATATAATGACTGGTCTCAAATCTTCCTGTCCATGTCTTGTTGTCTGACCCACCCTTGTGGTAGTTGTGAGTAATGTATTTGCAAAATATGACCAGATATCACTTATACCTCATTTGGTCCTTTAAGTAAAAATTTTATATCAAACATGTATTAGTACCTGAAATTCCAGAGCCCACCCAGGTATTTTTTACTAAGCTGAGCAGTTAACATTAATACTTAGCTGTCCTATTCCGATACTATGTGGTCAGCCTTTTTTTGGATAAGGGAGCCCATTACATGAATCTGGACCTCACCCATCAAGACCTTCCTGATTGCAACTTACCTTGCAGGGAAGGCGGCTGTCCCTCACAGATAATTCCTCCAGAGTGTGCGCTGGATCAAAGTGGTGGCCAGGCAGACCTTCCTTTTATTGGGAAGGAGCCCGAGGCGGATGACTTCATCATGAGTCTGGAAGGTAAACTTGTTCTTCTCTGTACACTTATGGTTCTGCTAGTAAACGTTGTGTTCAGGAGAAAACAGTATACTAAATATACTGTATACCATCATTTCAAGGCCACGAGATCCATACCCATTATGGCTTTCTTCTTCAGAACTGAGAGCCATATGGATTGGTGTAGGAGGAACTAGCTGAACCACTATTTTTACACAGACAAGGACAAGTTTAACTTTCTGCTATTACCCCTATACCAATCCACATCTTTGAAATCTGGTGCCTCAAACTTTGGTCATGAATTGAACAGAGTATAAAAATGCTTATAATGCCTATAGGACTCTGAACCAATTGGATGAGAAACCTCAGCCATTTGGATAGCTACTTCTACTGGCTTTACTACACATATATGCATGAATTCAATTTTATATCACTTTTGAACAGAAATAAACTATAGAGAGACTGCTCTAGTCCATATGTTTAAGAAAGAGCAGCATTAATTTAGTGTCTAGGATCTCTTGATTGAAACAGGCCTAGTGAAAATACTAATAATAAGATTGGAAATTGAAGTTGTTGGAATTTTGGAAATTTTAACTATGTATGTTTCTTGTAACATATCCGTTGTTTAAGATTATGTTACTGTAGTAAGACTTCTGAGTTGTTTTTCTGTATTAAATCTGTCTCTGCTGAGCTTTCCCTGAAGCAGATAGACTATTAAATGAGAAGGTTGATCTGCCAGAAACTCTGTTGAGTGGATATTTGCATAACAGTTTACCCTCTCAATTTGACACAACTGCAATAAACTCAGGAGTATGGAAGCATCATTTGTAAAAGAACATATGCTTCTATGCGCTTCTTAGAGGCTGGGATTTAGTATAGGATTTCTTAAGAAATACTGTATGTATGATTATGAGGCAATTATTTTGCAGTATTCAATCTGCCTGAAGCTATTGTGTTGAAACTTATATTATTATATTATTTATTATATTATTTATTAAATTTGTATGCCACCCAACTCCCAAGGGACTCTTACCTGAATGCTGCTTTTATTGTCACTGTCAGGAACATTAGTAGTATCCTGTCTGGGAACCTCCATATTACTTTAAATATTTAATAAAATTTCATAAAATGGTTCCTATTTCAGCTTCTGTACTTTATTCTTTTTGTTGCCTTGTCTAAAATTGTAGCATCTAAAATAGAATGCACTTTTAAGCAGTCAGAGGATAGATACTTCAGCAACCATCAAATAATATTCAGATCTAAGTTTGTATAGTACCTCTCATATATTTTCCCATTAAGAATCCATTGAATTTGATTTCCCCCTTGAGGATTCATGATCAACTCTCCATTGTTAGATGTTGTCAAAGTCCTGCAAAATTTTGAAACCAGTAATTCATTATGTAAACATTATACTTTTATCCACATTTTACTTGATCTGTATCTTCTGGCACAGCTGTATAATTCTCATGTAGAAGTAAATCTCACTGGGTTCAATGACCACCGTAGTTTCAGATTGTTTTGGTTCTCGAGTCACTGCCAAATTTCCAGTTAAGGAAGTGTATCACACCAGCAAAGAAATAGGCCAAACAAAAGAACCTTGTTCACTGAAAACCTAAGTGTGTGAGCAAACATACTTTCTTATTTCCAAAATTTATATGTACTCTTTTAATTGCTCTCATGTCAAGTGCTTATCTTGCTGTAAACAAAGTTACTCTGCAATAATTTGCAATAGGGTATCTCAACTACAATTAACTATTTTATTTCTTGTAACTTTTCAAATTTGTTAATTAAAACAATTAGAAAAGGTTTTAATTTGGCTAATATACATACATGCATACATATTCCCAATATGTACTTTTTAAAGTAATTGGGGTAGTGCTAGAAAAACAAAAATATTATTTGTGCATATAAAAATTACATATTTCTTCAGTCCCTCATTGCTTGAATCTATTATGAAAAATGCTGATTTCCTATTTGGTCCCATATTCTTTGCTGCATTTGACTCTGGGTGGATTTCTTTTTATTTTTGTAATAATCATTATGGTTTTCCTTCATGCTTAAAAGTATATAAATATGAGGCATATTAAAAAAATAATAAATAAAAATAAGTTTTCTTTGTCAGAAGGAATGGGGGAAGGGAGGAATGATTCTATACTGTCTCTTAAAAAAGGTAAGCTTTAAGATATTGCTGCTAGTATGTTTTCAAAATTGTGTGTAATTGTCACATGTTTATCTGTGATGTGACTTTTATTTTTCTGATTTACATTGCAGGCACCTATGGGGACATGCTGGGGTGATATCTCAGAAGGTGTGCGTGTGGAAGTCCCTAACACAGATTGCAGCTTACCTGCCAAAGTCTTCTGGATTGCTGGGATTTTGAAATTAGCAGGTTATTAATTTTTATAATCATGTATTTTAAACTATAATTGCTTAGACATGATTGAAGAATTATTTCTTTGAAAGGTTTCTCAGAAATATAAATCCTCAGCGTTAAATAGCTTAATTGTTAGATTGTTTAGTGAGGCATATCCCTTAGGAATAGCCAGTCAGTTTTGATCATAGAAACTGTAAAGAATAGCTTGTGGCATATTGAATGGTACATAGAACATTAATTATGATCTGTAGTATTCTTCAGAGACTGATGAACCATAATTGCAACTGTTGAACTTATCAGAATGGTACGTGATTAGTTTTAAATTGTTACTGGCGTATGTGTGCACACCATTTGTATTCACGTTTTTAGTACTGATACTAAAGATTGGTTTAAGGAATTGGGGGCCTAATGCAGTTGCAGCATTGGAACCTCCACCTTCTGATAGCCTTGATTAATATTGCAGATGTATTCCTTCAAAACGAGCCCTTAAACACAACCTCTGTTTCAGGTTACAATGCTTTATTAAGATATGAAGGCTTTGAAGGTGATTCAAGTCTTGACTTCTGGTGTAACATCTGTGGACCTGATATCCATCCAGTTGGTTGGTGTGCAACCAGTGGGAAACCTCTAGTTCCACCACGATGTATGTAAATATAGCAGTAATACTTTGAAGTTTTCATCTCATTCTCTCTCTGCTGATTGTGATTGTGTTAAGACAATATTTTTAATTTGTATTGAAGAATGCCTATCCTGTGTTAAAATTGTGAGCACTATATATTATGTATTAAGATGTTTGAGTTACTTTTGATTGTCAAAACCTTTTGTGCATTTGTCCAATAAATAATATATTTGGATTACCATTAAACTTGTTGATTCTCATTCAGAATCTGTTAATTCAAAGTTTAAATAACTAATGCATGTTTTTTTCTTGACAGCCATTCAACACAAATATACAAATTGGAAAGCTTTTCTGGTAAAAAGACTCACTGGTGCCAAAACTCTTCCTCCTGACTTCTCTCAGAAGGTGAGAATTACTAAAACTGTATGGGAATTTTGCTAATATTCCCACTAGTATTAATATTAATAATTAAATCAGTTTGGGGAGTCTTCCTTGATCCGGCATGAGGGATTTTTGCAAGCCTGAAAACAGCCCTAAGACTAAAGCCAAGGAAGTACCTATGTGTTTATCTTTCTCATCGCATGCACTTAAATCTGAATCCAGTGTTTTAATTAAAAACTAACCGGTTGAAAACAGTCCTAGCTTGCAAATCAAAACTCAAAGCTTCTATAGTTTGACCAGTAATAATGTTTTCATGTATTTGAAAAGATAAAGAAAAATTTATTCTGATTTCTAATTGATTAATATTGGAAAAAGATAGTTTCTCATTTAATAAACTGATTGAGAACCTGAGAGGTAAGTCATGAAAAGGCAGTAATTAAGAGTTGCCTAGTCTGATAATCCAAACCAGTGTTTCTTAAAGTATGATCCAAGGGTCTCTGGGAATCCCTTAAAACCTTCACAGCAGTCTGCAATATCAGACCTATGTCAAATATTGAAGATTCCAAAAATTTAACAAAAAATCCTCTCATATTTGTTAAAAAATATATGTTAAAAAGTTTTTCATGAAACTTTTTCATTTATGTTCATATCTAATAGGTTTAATATTGCTTTTTATATAATTCAATATTCTACAAATGCATCAGTTTTCAATATGGTAAATTTTAATAAATATAAACTATATAAATAAAAAATCTTTTGGGGTCCTCCATAATTTTTAAAGGTGGGAAGAGGTCTTAAGCAAAAGGTTTAAGAAATACTGCTCGATTGTCTGAATAAAATATTGTTACCAGACTGTGAAAGCCCACGGGCCAGATGCGTCACACACTGGCCACGCCCATGCCCGGTTTAGCAAAGGGGGGAAAAGTCCCAATACGTCACGTGATGACGACATGACTTTGACGCCCCTGATCTATCTATCTATCTATCTATCTATCTATCTATCTATCTATCTATCTATCTATCTATCTATCTATCTATCTATCTATCTATCTATCTCTCTAACTCTCTAACTCTCTAACTCTCTAACTCTCTAACTCTAACTCTCTAACTCTCTATCTCTCTATCGCTATCTATATATCTCTATCTATCATCTGTCTGTCTGTCCGTCCATCCATCCATCTATCCATCCACACACGCACACACGCACACGCACACACACACACACACACACACACACACACACTATAAGATGCTATTGACAGTTGGAATTCTGCTATTTGTATTCTCTGAAAACTAGTTTTAACATATACAGACCTTTGCGGATAATATTTTGGATAATAAATATTTGCAGGTACGCATGCATTAATGCTGCACAATTACTTGTTTCAAGGTATCTGAAAGTATGCAGTATCCTTTCAAGCCTTCTATGAGAGTAGAAGTTGTCGATAAAACACACCTCTGCCGAACACGGGTAGCAATTGTTGACAGCGTAATTGGAGGCAGGTTAAGACTAGTGTATGAAGAAAGTGAGGACAAAACAGATGACTTCTGGTGCCATATGTACAGCCCACTCATTCATCCTATTGGTTGGTCTCGGAGTATAGGACATCGATTCAAAAGATCAGGTAAGTTAGGATGTAGAAATGAAACTGAGTGAACAGCATTTGTTCTTTTTGATAAAGGCATTTAAAATTATATTATAACACCATTCCACTATTACATTAATACTTACCTCAACATTCAAAATGTTCCACTTTGTTTTTATCAGTTATATTTTTGACTAATAATACTTTTAGGAGATCATGTTTTTCAAGTAGTGGAGGAGGCAGCTTTAATTTTTCCTTTCTCTTCAAAGATATAATCAAGAAGCAAGATGGTCAAATTGATGCATCCTCACATTTATTTGCTAAGGTACGATATTTTAGAAGAAATTGTATTTATATTGAAGAAATTATTAATTTTAGAAAATGTAAGAATTTAATTGGTACAGTTTATCAGCACTTAATATTTCAAATGATTACTCCAATAAGATTTGAAGACAAAGTATTAAACAAGTGGCAAAGGCAAGTAACTTGAAGCTTCAGATTTTACAAAACTTGAGTAGAGTAGAGTAGAGTAGAATTCTTTATTGGCCAAGTGTGATTGGACACACAAGGAATTTGTTTTTGGTGCATATGCTCTGAGTGTACATAAAGAAAAATAAAATACATTCATCAAGAATCATAAGATACAACACTTAGTGATAGTCATAGGTTACTAATAAGCAATCAAATCGTACTAGGAAACAAAACAATATAAATTGTAAAGATACAAGCAACATGGTTATAGTCATAAGTGGGAAGAGATAGGTATTAGGAAGGATGAGAAGAATAATAGTAATGCAGTCTTAGTAAATTATTTGACAGTGTTGTGGGAATTAGTTGTTTAGCAGAGTGATGGCATTCGGGAAAAAGCTGTCCTTGTGTCTAGTTCTGGTGTGCAGTGCCCTATAGCGTCGTTTTGAGGGTAGAATGAGCAGGATTGCAGTTCCAAATATCAAACTACATTAGCAAGCTAACTGTCTAACTTGGATTACAGATTGGATTACATCCTGTTAATGGCTACACTGCCTGTGTTGAGGGAAAGGGACTCCCAAAGTAGTTTACATAAATATCTTTGGCTCGGTGCCATAAAACCAGGATGGGATAAATATAGAAAAAGAATTAGCCCACATTTATCAACCCTTGCTTCAGTACAGGTAGTCCTTGTCTTATGAGCATAATGGAGCCTGCCTATTATAGTTGCAAGTCCTGATGCCCATTAAGTGAGGCACATAACTGCCTGGCTCTCCCAAGTGTGATCATTAACCGACTGCATGTGGTGTTAAACAGAAAGAGGTCAAGCAGCTGCCCTCCATGAGTAAAAAAAGAATTTTTGCACTGGGCTGGAGAAATGAAGCTCAAACCCTGAAGCCATGCTGTTCCCCTCCCATCTCAGGACTAGCCTTTCCAGCCTTTAGAAACACTGCATTCGCTAGGTTTTTTTTGGCTAGAGAGCCTGAGAATACAATATTTTTGAAAAGGGAGAAGGGCTACAAAAATACCAGCAAATGCTATCTTTCTAAAGCAGAAGAAATCTACCGCATCCCTCCCTTAGAAAGATTTGGTTTGCTAGCTGGCTAGCAAGTGTGATCTTTTTAAAGTGAGAGAAAGGCTTTTCTACCCATTACAGAAAGATCCTTTTTGCTGGCTTGTCAGCAAATGCGATCTTTCTGAAAGGGGAGAAGGGCTTTTTAGAACCAGCATCTTTGAGAACTATCTGACAGGCAACCCCTGCACTCTCAAAGATGCTGGTGGAAAAGTCTGGCGAAACAGATTTTAGCATGGAGCACTTGGAGCCAGCCTGGCTCCAAGTGCTCCATGCTTCAAACACCCTGGACTAAAAATCTCTCTGGGCCTGTGCTGTGAACTTTTCCAGCTATCCTCTTTGAGAGCAGGACTGTTTCATGGAGGGAGTCCCCACACCCACCCTCCTGCCAATGTGGACTGAAATCAATCTAGCAGACAACCCCCTTCCACTCTCAAAGAGGCTGGCTGAAAAGTCCATCCCAAAATGGGTCCTGACAGATTCTTTTCATCCTGTGACTTTGAAAAAAAAATCACATATAATGCGTACTGTAGAATGACAAGTTAAATTGTGGGAATATGCATCACTGTCAAAAAAAATAATTTCATACAGTATTTGAAAAGTAAGTCTGATACAGAATTTAATTGAACTTGGAAACCATCTATGCATTATAATTCTATAGAGAGACATGTATTGCATTTGAACTCTGTGTTTCTTTTAACCCAAGGCTTTAATACCTAGGGCCTTTGTTTGAATTACTAAACAAGGATAGAACTCTTAGATTAAATAGATATATTAATTCTCTCCATTATGATTCATATTATGGCTATTGTTATTTATTGCATTTTGACTCAATCTAAATAATGTTCTGAAAATGCAAGGTACTCTAATATGTAGCATTAATCTAATGTTACTTTGACATTTTATACTGCTTATTTTTTCTGTTCTTCCTAATTCTCTTTTTTCTTGATTGTGTTTTTAAGTATTTACTACAATAAAATAGAATTTAAAAAAAAAGAGAAATGAATTTGCATCTGAGTGAAAATGATGCATCTAAAATACATACATAAAATACATACAGAAAGACTGAATACTCTGCATAGAAAATAATGCCTTAACAGCTGTTTTTGTCTGTTTTTTTTTGTTTTTGTTTTTGCCACATATCAATGTGTACTATGGGTATTTTTTAGGTAAAAGAAGCTGAGTCCCGTGGAGAATGGTTCAAAGAGGGGATGAAATTGGAAGCCATAGATCCATTAAATCTTTCTGCTATATGTGTGGCAACAATTAGAAAGGTAAAGATAATTAACTTACCTTGTAGAGGAATGTGAGCTGGAGGCAGCTATTAGGGCCATTTTTCCCTCTACGTTCACAGGGAAACAGTGTATTCAAATAATTGTTTATTTAATATTCTGAATCATGGGTGTCCAACCTTTTGGCTTGTTTGGGTTGCATTGCGTGAAGAGGAATTGTCTTGGGCTGCATATAAATATATATAATAATAAATGTATATAAATCACATAATAATAAAAGTTTATGATAATATGAGGCCGCATTACTAGCTGTTTAGGGCTGCATGTAGCCTGTGAGCCACAAGTGGGACACACCTGTTCTAAATTCTACCTAATATTACATTAATTTCCATGTGTGTTAAAAGGAGCCCATAAAATGACAACATTATAGATTATATGGACCAATTATATGGACATATGGCCTATTTTTATAAAGGAGCTGAATGAGGAACTAGCTGGTGGATTATTTGTATCCCATACCAAAATCAGAGTCATTTGTAAAAGTACCAATATATTATATACTTAGTTGACCATGATTGATCTTGAAAAAAGTTACAGAGTTGCCCATTTAAGCTGGATGGTCACTAAGAAGTCCTAGGGCCGTAGATTAGATTGGGAAGTCAAAACAGCATTCTGAAAGAAGACAGTGGCATATAGTTTTGTATCGTTGCTAAGAAAACAACACACGTGTTCATGTCACTAGGAATTAAGCTTGACTAAAGGGAGACTTTATGGTTTAATGTAACCATGATTCTTTGAGAAATCTGATGAAAAATTCTCTTTATGTTTTGTTTCAAACCCTGTGGCAGCTGAATTACCTGGCATTTCATGTTTTTCCGCCTTGCACTGCTTTGTATTAATTTTCTACATTTAATTCTAGGTATTAGCAGATGGATATCTTATGATTGGGATTGATGGATCTGAGGCGGCTGATGGGTCTGACTGGTTTTGTTACCATGCAACCTCCCCTTCTATATTCCCTGTTGGTTTCTGTGAAATTAACATGATAGAACTAACTCCACCCCGAGGTATTCATGTTTTCTTGTTCTATATGTATATATACAAACACATTTTGAATTTTATTGTGGAATAATACTCATACATTGGCTTGTAAAACATTTGTCCTTTCCTCCAGAGGTAGTTTGAAGTTGCTTAGCCAGCAGTTGAGCAGAAAATGATATTTTGCTATTTCTTACAATGGCTTTTGGAGGACTTGGTTTGGATGTATCATTTTCTTTCTTTGCCTTGCTTCCTCCATGGACTTTACAGAGCAAAGACTAAAGGAATTGCCCTGCTGCTGTTGTGTATAATTTCAGAAGAAATGCTGGACTAATAGTGTAGCTTCTCCTTAATTATTTAGCGCAGGTTGGATTGTCTCACCATTAATGAATGGTTCAAGCAATTTATAGTTAAAAAAATAATAATAAAGGTAAAATACAAATTTTTTTAAAAAGCCTAAAACAAAACTGATAAAATAAGTATGTAATAAACCATCAGCACATTGCAGAGACCTTCTTGCAAGTTCTCACCGAGCTACCTTTTGTTCAAGAGTGATTTGTATGTGTTTGAGGTCCCTTTCTTTCCACTGATGATCCTACTGCAAAAAGTGCTGTGACTCAGAAATAAGACATAGGTGTTATATATGTATATGCTGTATATACGTATATGTCCCAGGTTCCATCCTCAGCTTCACCTGTGAATACTGTAGGGCTTTTTATGGTTTGATAAGTTTTCTTCCTGAGATTTGCTTGACAGTCAAGAGTAGTCAATACTGGGCTAACTCGGCTACTTCGCTTAGGAACTTGATATATGTATGAATGCTCATCTTTAAAGGCTTTGCTTCAACTGCTGCCCTCAGATGAAGACAGGCCAACAACTCTTTGGAAGAGGGCTTTCTGTTTCTTTGGTTATAGAACAATGAAGCCAAAGAGGTTTGTATAGCAGCCTTTAGGATTTTTTTGGCACTAGAGTCCTTTGAAATAATTTGTCTAGTATCTCAGTGGTAAAAATACATTTTAATTGTGACTTTTTTTTTAACAGTGTGTATTCTTCCTGTATTTTAAAGTTTTTATTTTATGAATCTCATAAAATTGTATTATAGGACATCAATAAAAACACAGTAGTACATATGCATTTTACTTAGGATCAGAATATTTCCTTACAGTGTTATTATATAATAACTATTAACTTGTAGGTTATGCAAAACTACCTTTCAAATGGTTTGACTACCTCAGGGAAACAGGTTCAATAGCAGCCCCCGTCAAATTCTTTAACAAGGTAAGCTGGCATACAGACCAGAAATTTGATCATTGTAACATGCCTATACTTTCTTCGTTTCCTGCCTCCCCTCCCTGAGCCAGAAATTGTCTATGTCTAGCTATTATAGAAAATGTTTTAACAGTGGAAAAGACAATTTGTGTGAGGTATAATACTTTTTCATTAATTTAGTATATATGTTTTAAATCATGAAACATTATGTTGATTGAATGGAAATATAGCATTATAACATGACACTCTAGTAACTCCAGAAACTGTTGGGATTATTTTATGGAATATGAATAACTTTTGTCTGAATAGGAATTTTGAATTGAATATAGTGATTCTTGGTATGTTTGCATCTGTCTTTTTCCTGAGCCCTCCAATCCTCATAACAATTAACTGAGAGACAGTCCTCAGCCTAAATCATTTAGGAGTTTCCTGATTAAATGGGGATTAGAATTCTTGCCAGCCTTGGCTGGTCTTGGAAAAGTTAAGCAGGTCAGATCTAGTTAGGATTTGGCTGGAGGATTATGAGGAATGCAGGCTATTAAAGAAAGAAATGAAATAATTCTGGAAGAAGATAGTGGCAAAGTTCATGAATGTGCCCACAAAGTCACTAGATAGAATTGTGCTAAGTAAAGTATTTTTGTATAAAGAAAGCATTACACCTTGAAGCTTTAAAGCAGCCGCTTCCTTTACAAGGCTCACATGAGATCTCTGAAGAATGGACATATGGCTGCTCTGAAGTGTAATATTCTGCTATGCATGAGTATGCTGGCAATCAGTGACATAAAGAATCATTATAACTCGCAACAACCTACAGTTGCAAGAAAAAGTATGTGAACCCCTTGGGATTACGTGGAGTTTTGCATGAATTGGTCATAAAATGTGCTCTGAACGTCATCTAAGTCACAACAATAGAAAAACACAGTCTGCTTAAAATAACATGGTTTGGGGCTACACAAACATTAGATGTTGCCATGGTTTAATTGAACACAACATGTAAACATTCACAGTGCAGGGAGGAAAAAGTATGTGAGCCCCTAGCCTAATGACTTCTCCAAGAGCTAATTGGAGCCAGGAGTGAGCCAACCTTGACTCCAATCAGTGTGATGATATTGGATGTGTTGCTGACAGCTGTCCTGCCCTTTAAAAACACACACCTGGTTTGGGTTTACTGGTTTCAAGAAGCACTGTCTGATGTGAACCATGCCTCGCAGAAAAGAGCTCTCAGAAGACCTACGATCAAGAATTGTTGACTTGCATGA
>QLTV01003388.1:1497532-1536948 GCA_003457575.1 Thermophis baileyi | reverse complement strand
GGGGGCAAAAACTAGTTTTTTTTTGGTTTACCTCTTCAAAATCTTGGTGGGTCTTATAGTCCAGTGCGTCTTATAGTCCAAAAAATATTGTTCTGAATCAAGCGTAGATTGGTTGTGCTATCATCAGGCAGTTTACACAGACGCAATGGTACATTCAATCAGATTATATTTTATTCTTCAGGCATCCTCTGACAACACTCACGGTTATGTAGAAGTTCTTCTGAATCTACAGTCATAATCTGGAACCATCACGAATATTGTAAANAGGAAGGATGTGCTGCAATAAAACTATTCCCAGTGTTCTGAATCAAGCATAGATTGGTTATGCTATCATCAGGCCGTTTAACACAACGCAATGGTACATTCAATCAGATTATATTTTATTCTTCAGGCATCCTCTGACATCACTCACGGTTATGTAGAAGTTCTTCTGAATCTACAGTCATAATCTGGAACCATCACGAATATTGTAAAAAAGGATTAACGCTTCCCCATCTCCTTGTTGCTACATCTTTTCCCGGTAGATTCTTGAAAAAAGCCTTCCTTTGGGGTTACTCCCGCCTCCCAGGCATACTTCAATGACCAATAAGAGTACACAGTTATGATCACATGGCATGGACTACATGGCATGGACTACATTCCCCAGAATGCTATGTCTTAAAGAGACAGTTCTTAATTCTAGGCTAAACCCTTGTAAGCCAGCACACCGCTGATTTCATTAATTTTTAATTTCTGTTCCAGATTTGCTTCCAGTCGGCCAGGTGTATATTATATCCCACATTCTTTGCCCATGCAATCATTGGTCCTTTCACTATTTCTTCTACTCTGTCAAATTCTAATAAATAGTCATATAATTTAGATATTATTTTTTCTTCTGGGCCTGTTAGCAATTTATCTAATGGTTGAGTTACTGTGTCAATGCCAATTTTTTCAATGTCTTTAATATGATATTAAATCAAAAGATAAATTTGGAAGAAAAATTGGAATTACAAAAAACAAAAAAAATCAAATATTGGGATTACCGTAATCTGACTAATAGATTTTCTTCAATCAAAGAAGACTACACAAAATTAATATCTCAAATAAAAATTGATTTGGAAAAATGGCGGAAATTACAACTAGCATTATTAGATCGAATAGCGATTATCAAGATGAACACCTTACCAAAACTACTATACCTATTCCAAACAATCCCTATAAAATTAGATAATTTTTTTTACAGATTTGAATAAAAACATTTTGAAATTTATTTGGCTAGGTAAAAAACCAAGGATTAAACTAATTAATCTGCAGGATAACAGAAGCAGAGGTGGCTTTGGACTCCCAGATTGGCGATTATATTATATAGCAATTTCACTTGTCTGGATAAAGGAATGGATAAATTTGACAAACAGAAGGTTGCTATTATTGGAAGGCCACGATATACAAAAGGGATGGCACTCAGTTTTATGGAATACAGAAAACAAACCACAACAACATTTTCATAAACATATAATCAGAGATGCACTGATAAAAATCTGGCAAGAAATTAAAAAAAAGCATTATTTGAAAATTCCCAATTGGCTGTCCACAATGGAAGCAATGTTATATCCAAATTTGATTGATATAACCAAAATGATTAAATATAAAGACATTCTGGATGGATTAGGGAGACTAAAAAGTAGGGAAGAGCTAGAAAAACAAGGAATAAAGATAGAATGGTGGCCTTACCTTCAAATTACATCACGATACAAAAAAGACATTGGGTTCCATTTATATTCTAAGCCTATTTGCCTATTATAGAGGTCTTCAAACTTGGCAACTTTAAGACTTGTGGACTTCAACTCCCAGAATTCTCCAGCCAGCATAGGTGGCTGGAGAATTCTGGGAGTTGAAGTCCACAAGTCTTAAAGTTGCCAAGTTTGGGGACCCCTGGCCTATTACATGCATATATAATTCAGTCCCACACAGAAATGTAACTATCCAGCAAACAAGCTTTCCATAGCAATCTCATGTTAAATTTAAGGGTAAAAGTATGACCGAGTTCACCATACTTTTTTTGTTGTGTGCTTCTGCTTCCCAAAACATTGCAAATTCGAGGACTAATATGAAGGGATAAAATTGGTCTAGTCATAAATAAGCAGTAAGACTGCTTGACTGAATATGCTGACTAAATGAAAATGGCTGAAAATATTGGAAATACTTAAAATCCCTTAAGATCTGATTGTTGTAAACTCAGAACAGAAACATGCCATTCTCCCTGAAATCTTTTGGAAAGAGATTTTTTTCCCTTTGATATCTTTTTCAGAACATATTTCTCCTAAATGTGCAAGTACATACTTTTGTGTATATATTTTTGTCCCATTCATCTTATCCTGTCTCTATTACATAAAAAAGTAAATTAAACGTGAATCAATGCCAGATAATCTGTGTCTGTGATCGCCAAAACATGAGATTTATACCCAGACTGCAATGTATATATAAGTGCTGGTTCTGGGAGTTTGAATGGTCCCACTTATTCTTTCTGGTCATTGCTTGTGTAATATCAGAACAGCAAGAATGTCCAGAGGCTATGAAGAGAATTACTAAGATGAGAAGGCAATTTTTCTGTGGCTATTTTTATAGTAAAGGTTTGATTTTCACACATAATGATTGGATCCCATCGCGTTAAGCCATAATGTGATTTGTTTGGTGGGGATTCTGCACTTTATATGAACTCGGTCACAATGAATTGTAAATAGTATTTAAGGCTTAATATGATCATGGAAACCCATACGGTGTTTGTTTATTCCACAAACCATAGTTAACAAATAATGCTTTGGGATGATGTACAAATCCACCTAGTATAATAAATTTGATTATTTCCCTGTTCCAGGAAGTTCCAAACCATGGGTTTCACGTTGCAATGAAACTGGAAGCTGTGGATCTCATGGAACCTCGTTTAGTATGTGTGGCCACAGTAACTCGCATAATCCATCGTCTCTTGAGGATACATTTTGATGGCTGGGAGGATGAATATGATCAGTGGGTAGACTGTGAATCTCCTGACCTCTACCCTGTAGGGTGGTGTCAGTTAACAGGTTACCAGCTACAGCCGCCTGCATCACAATGTAAGTTACTGTTGATCTTTTTTAGACTCTTCCATTTCTGATATTTAGCAGATTCCTACAGCAATAATTTTATCTTCATATTTGAAATTCTGCCAAGTTTCCAACTGCCTCAGTCATCTCAGACATTTGGTTAGTAACTCAGAATTGCCTGATCTAATTTGATCTTCCTTCAAAATGTTCTTATAGCTTCAGCTTTATTTTTACATATGTTTAAAGACTAAGAATTTGTTTTACTAAAATGTGTTACAATATATATTTGTTTATAATAAAGTTTGCATAGATATATAAGCTTAGTTGGAAACATCTTTATTCTACTACCTGGTTCCAGGTTTGCTGTTCCTTCCATTAATTCAGATCTTTTAATTTATTATATAGTAGGATAGGCACTCCTCATCCCATAAATACTCATTTTCTGGGTTATGGTAATTTGGGTTCTCTTAAATCTGTAACGAAATGAGGAAGGAATAAAATGTTAATGATAAACCTAAAAGATGGATAGAAAATGTTGACAAATAATTAAAAGAGAAATTGTCTTTTTTTTTCAGCAGTGTTTAAAAAGGTAATTACTGTTGTGACAATTGAAATTAACTGGAAGGGAGAACTATGCCCAGGGATATGTATAGTACAAGGCATAGCTTCCGACAAAAATTCTCCATAGCTATAGAAGGTTCTCCACCTACTATGGAGATGTACCACCCATATGGCTGTTGCAAAGAGACCATGATGAAGAATGGAATGCTGTTGCTTTTGCTATTTCCAAAATGAGTTTGCATTCCCCAACTATCGTCGTATTTACTACTATACTTTCTGCTTACAGCTTTGTTATGTACTAGTTGTGTGCAACAAAGCTCCAGTGTTTGATTATGAATATTCTGGTGTTCTACAAAATACATTGATACAGTCATTCCAGGAATGGATTCATCATTCTTGCAAAGGATTCTTTTGGAACAGGCTGTGATTTATGTCTGTATCTGGAACACAGTAAACCATGCTCTGTTCTGGGGAAAAAAAACACTTTCAGGAAACAATAAACTGTGTCCAGACTGGCCAGATCTGGAAGAATGTTCTAGTGAACATGGAATGTAATCTGTGATCAGACTACAGAATTTTGTACTTCCCTGTGGTGTAGTATTTCTGCTTGAATGCTTTTCCTTCACAGTTTATTATCTTCCGATTGAATTGTAGTGCATGCATTTTTACCATCTATTCCAGCATTCTGACTTCTGATTGATTTTTGCTCTTTCCTCTTGCACTGCAATTGTGTGTCATAGTACCAGTGTGATCCAATCATAATTGCTGTCTATCACAGGTAGTCCTCGACTTATAACTGCAATTGGAACTGGAATCTTGTTCATTGAAGGAGGCAGTTGTTTCAGTGAGATATCCAACTGACTGCTTTGCTCAACAACTGCAATCCTGGCTCTTCCAGTTATGGTTTGTTAAGCAGACAGAGCGAAAGAGCTGCCTGTCAAAGGAGGGCAGGTAGCTTCCCTCTGTGCACAGAAGGGAACTGGTGTGCTGAATTGGAAAAACAAGCCTGGGATTGTGAAGATCCCTGTTTCGCATCTCTAGGCCAGCACACGTTTTCCTCTCCCCGCTGTGTGTGGAAGGGAATTTGTGTGCTGGGCTGAAGAAAACAGTTTCTACAGCCTATCAAGGATTGCCCCACCACCATCATGAATGGAGGGGAGGGGAAGTCCTTTGGCAGGTGGCAGAAGCTTGCAATTTTCTCCTCCAGCTTCAGTATTGATTTTCTGAGGAAGCCAGCAGAGAAGATTGCAAATGGCGATCACATGATTGTAGTGTGCTTGGCAACCATTGTAAACTTCGAATAGGTTGCTGAGCACCCAGATCATAATCATGTGACCACGAAGGGGTGCAAAGTTTTACTGTGACCAGTTGTAAGTCAAGGACTACCTGTATAATCTAAGTAGAAAGGATGTACAATAGATACAATGTAGATATACAATGTACTGGTCACATAAATATACACAATTCAAAAGTTTTGTAAATTAACATAATTATGTATAAAATAAAAATTTCCTGATAGACTTTAATTTTGCCTGATTAGAAAAGTAATAATTTTTTTCTCCTGCCCAAACCAGTTTTTAATTTTCACCTGAAACATTCTTGTTAACTAGTCAGAATATTAATGTGCATCATTAAAAGCATTAAAAGAAGTTGTTCACACTTTCAGTAGGCATTAAATTACATTGCATGTAAGTGCTTCCTATAGTATCTTTATTGGCCAGAGCATTTTATCTGTATGGAAATCTGTTTTCTAACTATTTTGAAATATGCTGTAAAGTTGTGTTAAAGCAGTATCTTCTTTTAAATTTCAGCTTCAAGAGATAGCCAATCAAGTTCATCAAAACAGAAGAAAAAGTCTAAATCACAGCAGTACAAAGGACACAAAAAAAGTGGGTAACAGAACTGATTTTTTTTTTTTACTCTACATTAAAAATCTGTCACTTTCTCTCAGGACATTTTTGTGTGTAAATGCTGTTTGGGGGAAATAGCTTTCAAATGTAGATATCCACTATGACATAAAGGAAACTGCAATAAGATACATTATTTTTATACTGTGACAGTTTATTTTGATTTCTTCTGATCAGTTTTGAAATAAAAGTAAATGGATTAAATATGTCATTGAGCTAGCTTTTTCATAAAAGTACAAAATTATTGTAGTCTCTTCAACTTCACACAAAGCCTGCTTAAGTCCAAATAAAAAGTATTTTTAAATAAAAAGCTGGGCAAGTTGTGTGGAGTGACAGTTGAGCATATATACTTTTTGTTGAAGAAAATTTTCTTTTAAAGAGGAAATTTATGTCAATATTTCCTTGCCTGCATTGACATTAACTTCAATATTCTTTCTGTATTGTTTCATTTGGTCTTCATACTGGTATCTCATCTTAAAAGATGAGCATTTTTGGTGGCATTTGAAAAAGCCAGCAAGATTAATGTATGAAATTAAATCTGGGACTCTGACAAACATTGCAAAGACTTCTCTCATAGGTAACTGCTATGAAGTTATATGAGTCAGGTTAAGTTTTAATTTAAAACTATATTTTGAATAGAAATGCATATATAAAATTTATTTATTTTCTTAATGCTTGATCCTCATGATATTTTATACTTTAATTTCAACTTGAGTAGCCTTCACTGAATTGAACTAGTATTCTAGAGATACTTTGGTCTAGTGCAGTGATGGTGAACCTTTTTTGGTTCGCGTGCCAAAAGGGTGTGTGCGCGCGTGCTAGCGCGCGTGCACGTGCCCACACCCATTCCCTCCCCCCCACGCATGCGCACAACCCCCCGTGCTTCCCCTTGCGCATGCGCAAAGGCCTCACTGAAGCCTGGGACAGTGAAAAACGGCCCAACGGGCAAACCGGAAGTTCGGAAAAACGCACTTCCGGTTTGCCCGTTGGGCTGTTTTTTGCACTCTGGGGCTTCAGGAAGCTTCCCTGAAAATCAGCTGGCCAGCGCGCGCATGCGTGCTGGAGCTGACATAGGGCAACGCCTCGCGTGCCCTCTGATATGGCTCTGCGTGCCACCTGTGGCACGCTTGCCATAGGTTCGCCATCACTGGTCTAGTGGTTAAGGCATCAGGCTAGAAAGCAGAAGACTGTGAATTCTAGTCTGGCATTAGCCATGAAAGCCAGCTACTTGACCTTGGGCCAGTCACTCTCTCTCAGCCCAACTCACCTCACCTTCTTGTTGTGAGGAAAATAGGAAGAATGTATGTTGAATGTTCACTGCCTTGACTTACTTGTAAAAATAATAAGGCTGGATTACAAATAAATAAATAAATTCTTGTGGTGGCACCCTCGTGCATGTTCACCTCTGAAAATAAACCCACCATGGCATCCAGGAATAAGCAAGTTTATTGATCATGTTTGTGATACTTCACAAACTTCAACATAGAATAAGTTCCTATTTCCTAATTCATAGATAATGTGAAACTACTTATTCTATTTTGGACATCATGAGTATCTTTTCAGTAAACCAAGAGGAGAGAAGGAAGAAGTGAATGGTATCATTTCTAGGTTCTACAACTGCTGTATGGCAAACTGAGTGTTAACTCTGCAAACTAGGCCAGGGGGGCTTAATTTTTGGAATAAATGTGCATGAGATTGCACTGCACAAAAATTTCAGTACAAAGTAGAATGATCTTCATTCATTTATTAGCATTTATTAAGAAGCCGCATTTAAATTCACATTTTTGAGAAAGCCACTTGAATTATTTTATAATAAATTTAACTTTATGTACATGTAAGCATTAAATATGCTATGACTCAAACTGAAACATTTGTAAACATTTGTATCAATAATAATTATAAAAATACATGAGATTTCAAGAGCATGTTGAAAACTGCCTTGATCATACGTTCCCAATCTGATGTCATCCAGTTGTGTTAGGAGTAGAGTTTTCAAAATTTCTACCCAGTATTGGAATTTTGAGACTTGCAGTACCATCACATTTGGAAGGCACAAGATAGGGGGAAATATTTTGGGTTCTTAAAAGTAAAATTAATTAAAACCAAAGAAATTATGTCCTGCTACTAACTGGCAGATATATTTTCTGTCATTGAAGATGGAAGATTATAACCCTAACTCCTTCATTATTGTTTTCTAACAATGATCCTCACAATCTTTAAGTCTGACATATAGGTTAAATGCCATTTGTTCACTACAGTTGTTAGTAAATGTTTGCAGAGTATGAACTTTATTTCAAAGTAATCATATCAAAGAGCCAAAACAATAAAACTATATTGTGATTTGTAAGCATGAGGGCACCTTCCAGTACTTTTTTAATGGATAAAGCTGAGATACAAATGCATACTCCCTCAGTGAGATACTGTTTAACTGGGATACCAGCGGTGTGACATGTAATTTTCGCAGGCAGGCAGGCAGGCAGTCCTTCAAAATTTTACTGTCATGTAAAGCAGTGCTAAACCTATGGATAATTCTCATATTGGCATGAACGTTGATCTATATCAGACAACAATATTATATGGTATTGATTTTAGGGTAGCAAAATTTTAGATATTGCAGTTGTGCTATGGTAGGAGTTGGTTTAAAAAATAGATCCCTTGTCACTGGTACAGCCACTAAAAAGCATGCAGTAAGTAACAAGTGAAATTTTGAATAATAAGCTGGCTATTCAAATATCTTTTGAAACTTTTAAGTTTGTTACTAGAAGGTGTTCATCACCAAAGCAACCAAACCACTTTTACTTTGGAGATGTTACTGATGGATAATATTTATCCATAAGTGCACTTGAAGAATAAATCTTAAAAACTCATTCAAATGTAATAATTACATTAAGGGTTTACATCGAACGGTTTTAAGCTGGAATTCATAACTCTCATTCTCTTATACCAAGCAGTGCAAGAAGGAATGATATCTCTCAGCCTTGCTAACCATGCCTTTTTCTTTGTACTAAGGATAAATGGGGGGTGGGTTAATGAAGGCCCCCTCCCTTATAATCAAAGGTTATAAGCTCTGCAATCAGAATATTGTTCCCAGACAACCTAAACACCTTTGAGATTAGAAATTAAAAGCTACATGAATCCAGAGGATAAGTGAACAAGTAATTTCTGTAAAGCTGACTTTTGCAAAAATACTGTGGAAAAAAATGGTACTTGACTATTGTCATTTAGCAATACAGCACTTCTAACAGTCTGAGAAGTGCTGATAGTCCCATTCCAGTTCAACAGAGAATGCTTTTTACCTCAAGAGAAAAAAATGTTAATCACTTTTATTGAAATCTTGTACATCCAGACCTTGGAATCTAAAAAACTAAAATTCAAGATATCTATTTGGGATCTGTATGTTTTAGCTCTTCATGGCATGAAGCCAGTTTGAATTAAAGGGCAAATGAGTAAGAGAGACATTCTCAATTTTAATTTCGCTACCAAATACATATGTTAATACTTTTCTTACCCTTCTATCATCCCAGTTACTTAGACAATTATTCTCTATAGTAATGAATTTGTCTAGTCTGCCTCAAAACAGACTATGAACAGATACAATCATACAGATGTATGTGATTGTCTTGATTAAGACTATAATTATTGCTCATATTGTACATCTCTTAATTGATACTGACAGCAATCTTTGTTATGACACTAGTTCCTTGTTTATACTATTCTGAAAGCATTTAAAAGGCACAAGAATATGATGTCTTTATATCTGGAGTTATACTTGGTTTGTCACTTTTAACATCACTGTTAAATCAGAGGTACAGGTCAGTGTTTCTCAACCTTGACAACTTTAATATGAGTGGACTTCAACTCATGCTGGGTGGGGAATGCTGGGAGTTGAAGTTCACTCATCTTAAAGTTGCCAAGGTTGAGAAATACTGGTGTGGGTGATTAAGAGAATTAAATAGTTTTTTGTTAGAGATGTAAGTTAAGGGGAAAACATAACACATTGCAATAGAAGGATGCCTCATAGAATTTTTTGATTTTTGCCACAAATCACCAGAGTTAACTTCTAAGTGAATCCCCTTGGCTTTCATTGATGAGGTTAGGACCTACACAGAGAAGCACCAAATGGAGGCCATTCTCAGTGAGTGCTTAGTCTTGCATTACCTTAATGCACTGATATAAGTGTTTTACTTTAGTTTGACTTGATGTTTAGAGAGGAAGATACCAGTTGGAAAGAAGCCTGTCAGTTTGTCGAGCGGCCTCATGACAGGTGGGGTATGGAGGAGCTTCTCTGGTGATGAAGAGTTGACTCCTCAGTATCGAACCCTTCCAGCACAGACATCCCCGGAGGCCTGCCAGCCTCCCCGGACTAGCAGAGAGTTCAATCCCTGCCTCAAAACAGGTAATTGGTCATGTAAAAACAACAAAACCTCATGATATGAGAAGAAAGTTGACTGAGGACCAAGCATGGTCAGGCATGTAACATGCTGGCTCATTGCCACCCTCACTTTTCATTTAAAAATGGCAAGAACATTCATATCAGCCCATGAGCCCATCTCATTGAATTAATCATAAGTGTTAAGTCCCTGATTTCTATGTAGCCAAAGAATTTACTAAATTCCTTCCCAAAGCAAAGAGAAAGTAGAAATAGAGTGAATGTATCGAGGCAAGAGGGTTAAGTGCTAAGAGGCTGTTAGTACTGACTTTTTATAGGCTGAGGATGATATCTGAAGAACCCAGTGAACTGTGAGCAAGCTGTTTTTATTGTTGGAAGGTATTTTGAAAAGCTTAATGTGATTCACTTTTTTAAAAACTGCAATCATATTTTTAGGTCCCAAAATTGACTGGAAGATGAGAAACACTTTTCTCTATAAATATTTGACCATTTAGACAAACAAGAAAAAAATAGTGTATTAGTATGTCTTGAGGCTCATTTAAGGTTCAGATAAGGTGCATTAGGGCTGGCACAAATGTCAGTCTGTGCTGAAAATGGTTAGCTAATAATAATAAATTTGGGAGGCTATGTTTCAGTTTTTGTCAGTGGAGAATATCACTATTTTTCCCCCACTCTCGTGGAATGGGTAGCACTATATGAGGAAAGGATATGCTTGAATTTTTAAACAAACCAATTTCTATTTTACTGTAATAAAGATGTGTAGTTGAAAAGTCTCCTTTTTCTCAGAGTTTTTCGCAGTCTTGGCTAGATCATAGATTTCATTCTACATATAATCTGATTCATATCTGAAGTGAAATGTACCAAATTCGATGGTATGTTCTGTTCCACTGTAAGAAATCCTTCTATCTTCTACTCCCTTGGCGGGACCTAGACATTGCTATGTAACATGTTCCAGTGAATAGATAGGTGCATGTCCCAAGTAATAAAGACCTCTGCATAGCCTATTATTTGCATGACATGAATCAAGTTTTGTCTGCTGTCTGCAAATAGCCACCTTGATACACAGTAGGGAAAGCCTCTTTTATACCATGCAACAAGATGCATGTGCCTGATAGTGTCTAGTCAATGAAGAACTATGAATTCTGATAAGGTACTTGGTTGTACTAGTTTCTGCTGGGGTGAAACAGAAGAACTCAGGTGTGTTTTCTTTGGGCTGTATTTGATTTATCCATATGATTTCTCATTACATCCCTATCTAATTATTTTCGCTTACTTGGCTAAAGCTATTAAAGCATTTTATAATTACTAATGAAATGAAATGTTCAACATCTGGCCGAAAGCTTTATTTTCATGAATGCTACACTTCATGTTTTTCTTCAAAACAATCAAGAAACTAAGTCCTGTACATTATACATCCCCATCTCCCATTACATTTCTGTAGTGCATTGAACCAAACACTACACTTAGCTACTTCAAACGCTAATCTTATTATCTGGAATAAGTATGTTTCTAATTATGATTATGTTTGAAATGTTAATGTTAAATTTGTTGTATTTCAGCACAATATAGTCTTCAGGCATTTTTTTCATGGGGAGAGGTGTCTTGGAGGATGAGATGTCATCAAGCTAATCTTTTAATACATTATTGTCTTAATATAAAGGTCAGAGATAAGAGATTACTACAGGAGCTCACTGAATTTATAAACACCAGAAAAATATATTGCTTTGTAAAAGGAGGAAGGTACCATAGGCCCACCTTAAGCATGAAAGCCAGCTGGGTGACTTTGGACCAGTCAGCCCAACTTACTTCACAGGGTTGTTATTGTAAGGAAAATAGGAGGAGGAAGGAATATTGGGTATGCTTTCCACCTTGAGTTATTTTTTTTAAATAATAAAGGTGAGATAAAAATAAATAAATGAAATAAAATAAAAATATAATATTTTCAATCAGGGTTACATACAGAGTTCCTCATGCATACTGTATATATAAGAATCCTGCCTTGGTTTTGATTTTTCAGTGCACGTTTATCCATTTTGGAGTAAACCCTTTATTAATCATCTAAAGAGTCTTAATCCTACGAATTAACCATGCTGGTAGACCAGAAGCAGCTATTTGGTAGGATGAAATCTATAGTTCTTGACAATAATTATTTAGTGTAGGGTTGTCACAATTTATGGTCTTTCAAACTGCAGTGCTCATCCCTTATCAATCATCATATTGGCTAGGCCTAGCTTTGTTAATCAATCTCACCTGAAGAGCCGCACACCGGCCATGCTCACCTTAAGGGAATTTTTGAACTATGAGTTTCTAAAAATACTACTTTTCTGGATCTTTATCTGAGGGATAGTATCAATAGGTACTTTTTAAACATCTCTAGCAGATTATTTTGAAAGAATTAAAGTTACATATGTCTTTTTATTTTGACTATTTCATTTTAAAATGTAATATTTGCCTTTATTTTAGAAATAAAAAATGTAAGACCTATTGAATCCTTAAAAGTGTTTGTATATGAAATTCCGAGGACTTCAAAGGATGGATAAGGCTTTAATGGTAAAATGTTGAATTTGTTAAAAATCTCAAGAAATTCCCAGAATATGGACAACTCTAGTCTTTCCAAAAAACATACTACTGTTAGTGGTTGTCCTTCCAAAGAGGATAGACTCTTGATATCTATCAGGTGGGCTTGTTCCTTTCATCTCTGCCTGCCAGATTAATTTAATTATTTTCTATATATTTCAGGAAACCTAAGGTGGCACTTATAGGCTTCCCAGCTTGTCTCCCATCCAAGTAGTTTCCCAACTCAGATTGTTGAAACAAAAACAAACCGTTTATTACATATCTTCAAATAATGCCCTAAAAGTGCATGATAATAGATTTTAAGTATGCAAGCCTAATGAAAAAGAAAAATCAGAGCTTCCCTTGCCAATCGTTAGTTCTGAAACAATTTTCCTCAGTGAGTCTAATAAACTTGAGTAAAGTTACCCTAGAATAAGCATAATAAGCATAAATGAAATGAATTAAATATGATTAGGATTGAAATGGGAATAAGAACATTAACATGAGCCACAGGTTTCATCTTGTGAATAATATTGTAGTAATTAATTTCTGTAAAAGTCTGTAAACTATTTTTATCTCCTTGAGAAAATTGCTTATTATTGCATGTTCTTAATTTCATAGTAGTATTTCAGCTTGCCTGCAGTAGAATCGTGTGGACATTTGGAACATGTGGAAATTTGCAACTTGAAATGCAAGAATAGCAAATGGCAATAGACATGGATTGATGAACAAAATGAAAGAAAAATGGTTATGTTATCTTTCTATGAAAGGAAGAGAAAGGGAAGGATATAATAGATATGAAAGAAAGTGGTCTAATCTTGGGCAGAATTGAATAGTAAGGACTGAGAACTGAAATCTGTGTTTAATTATGAATAAAAGTTCTATAACAGTGTTTCTCAACCTGTGGTCACGGACCCCTGGGGTGGGCATGATGTCATCACGGGGGGTCCATGAAGGCTTGAAGAAATGTTATGATTTAAATCTTGAGTTAAGTCTTGATGGTCTGTGGCCATAAAAGATATCTAAAGGGGGTCCGTGGTGAAGAAAAGGTTGAGAACCACTAATCTGTAACATATGTCAGACAGGGTGATGTGGTGTGATCTAGTTTGTTGTAAAGGCAAACAAAAGTAGGATTTTCTAGGCTAGTAATAGTTGAATGTTACATCCCAATGAAAGATGGCAGTGGAAGAATCATGTGTTAGTTTATTTATTTTTCACATTTTTTGAACTGCCCATCTCCCTCAAAGAGGGATTAGTTTGTAGGAGAAAAAAAAATATTCTGTTAGGTCAGGGGTCCCCAACCCCCAGTTGATGGAGCGGCACTGGGCCACAGCATGCCAGAAACTGGGCCGCGCAAACAAGCAAAGCCCCATCCACAGGGACGGGTGCAGGCAGCACAGAAACCATGCCCCGTCCGGTCCACGGAAAAGCTGCTCCACCGAACTGGTCCCTGGTGCCCAAAAGATTGGGGACTGCTGTGTTAGGTGATATAAATGGATGGGTGGAATGTAAGCCATCCAGATCCACTTGGTTGAGATAGGTGGCTATACTAATTGAATAAATGTTCCAAAGGTGCTTTTTCAGAAGGCAACTGGACTTCCTTGTTTTTTCTTTTGAGGATGTTTTGCTTCTCATCCAAGAAGCTGCTTCAGCTCTTGGATGAGAAGCAAAACGTCCTCAAAAGAAAAAACAAAGTCCAGTTGCCTCCTGAAAAAGCACCTTTGGAACGACCATGACCTGGATGACTGAGAATCTCTGCAGACTAATTGAATAAATAAATACATTTGCAGAGGAAAAAATGATTTGGCCATTTGGAGGTTTAAGAAAGAATTAGAATGATAACTCATATCTGCTTAGAAAAAATTATTTAAAATAGTTGGTTTAAGCATAACTGTTTGTATGAACACAAGGGAGAAAATTATTGGCCATTTGGGGAACAGTCCAAGACAACCTGATAAAGACCGTAGGTCTCCCCAGGGTACCTAACTGCTTATTTAAGAAAGATAGGGCCACCTTCCATTGCCATTAGAATACATCTTGCATTGTTGGGTCACTACAGATAGTCCTCAACTTATGATCACAATTGGGACAAAATGTCCATCACAAGTTGGTGTTGTAAAGCATTATGTGACCAGACCTGTTACAACCATTATTTCCACAGTTGTTAAGCAAATCACATGGTCATTAAGCAAATCCATCCTCCCCAATTTACGTTGCTTGTAGGAAACAGGTTGGAAAGATTGCAAATCAAATCATGTGACTGGAACTGCAACTGGTCGTAAATGCAAGCTGGTTACCAGGGGCCCGAATTGCAAACACATGACTGGGGGATGGCACAATGGTCATAAGTGTGAAGGTCATAAATCACTTTTCCCCAGGCCATTGTAACTTTGAACCATTGTTGAAGGAATGGCTGTAAGTTGAGGACTACCTCTATAAGAAACCAGAAAGCCTTCAAAAGTCCCTCCTTGCCAAACCTATGATTGGGACCAAACTTATGTCACCCATCTACAAATGTATTTCTTACAACCTTTGGTAGAACTTAGTTCTTGGAACAGATAAAATATTTGATACGGGCTTTGTGAAAGAAATGCCAATGAAGATGCCATTGTGGTACAATTGTCCACGTTTTCATCTTGGTACCATCACTATAAAAAAAATACGGAAGCCTCTCCTAATACCTGGTTAATATAACCAGTGCTTTCCAAGAAGGGTTTTAACATTCCTTTGCCTAAAGACCATATCTTGGCATATCTCAAAGGGAGATTTCTCTATCCTTGTGTTGTTGGCAGGTGAAGGACATTATTCATTATATTCTCCACTGTCCCATTTACAATGAAATCATGACCAAATTATTGAATTCAAGGGCTCAGACCTTAAAAATGGAACTCTCTTCTTGTAGATAAGATGAAAAACCAGGTTTCTACTTTTTCTCTGCTGTCATTTAAGTCTACTACTCTAGTCTTATTTAATTTTGCTTTATGGTATGTTATCACCTGTTAACTACTGTAACATATATATAGCAAAGGAATTGATATAAATGATAAATGTGGTTGTGCAGTCATGAAACCTTAAGAAAATTACTGAAGGAAACAAGGTTGATTAAATGCCGGCAGGCCATTATTTGGTTGTTTAGGATCATTGGAACAAATTAGAGTGAAAGTATATGGAGTGAAGAGATAACATTGTTATGGAAGTAGTCAGAAAGGGGCAAACAAGGTTACTCCAGTAAATTAAATGCACACAATTTAGAAAGTGCAGTGGGGCTTTATGCTAGGCAGAGGGTTTGAAGATGGGACTTTTGCTCTTCAGTAGGCCTTTAAGAATTATGAGAATGTAGCAAAGCTTTTTTCATGTTTGTTGATTTAGAGAAAGTATGGTAAAGTGAATAGGCTTGAAGTATGTTTCGTGCAGATAAAGAGCTGAAGGTTGACTGTTGAATGTGATGAGTTTTGTTGCTACAGAAGTCATGCATGCATAACTTGAATAATCAGTGTACTTAGTGAACTGTTCAGTATAGCAGAGAATAAGACAATTATATGTGGTGTCTTTTAGGTTGTTTAATATATTTGTATACAAATATGCAAGGAATCTTGGCAATATTAGAGAAGTATTAGTTAAGCATGCAAAAGTACATATGTTGTGCAGAAAATAGTCATTAAGAACCTAAATGCATTGTATGATGCATTGGGGAGTATAAATCTGAAAATTAATGTATCAAAGCCTATGTTGATGTTTGATAAAAAAATTGAATGAACAATTGTAAGACATTCCACTGTGAGAAAGAAACCAAGGGCAGGTAAATGAATTCATTAGGTTTTACCTGATGCTTATTTTTTTAGCTTTTTATTTTTACTTCTTTACTGCATAATATTGCTTACCTCAAAAAGCAGTTGTGTGGTGAGTATCTATGCATGTATTAATATGTTATGAGAAACTCTGAACACAAATGATTAAAAAATTAGTAGTACATATTTAAAGTAAATGATTTCATTGAGGTAGAGTTGTCATTGAATACCTTTGGTGTTTGTTCCCTGAATATTCACAACTTGGTTGTAGTACTGCCGAAACATTGCCGACTTAATTCTGTCTATGATTCAAACAAATATGATAAAGCTTTCTTGAAATATGTCACACATACAGTATACACAATATTGAAGGGTTCTTTAAATATTTGTATGTGCTTCTTTTAAACCCTGCACTCAGATCACATTATGAAGAGGTAGCCAGTCTGTTGATCTAGATTTGGGTTTAGCAAAGGTCTGCTGGCTGTGAAGGAAGAGGATGAAATCCTAATTTCCTCCAGTTCCACCAGTCTTTGGCAATCCCACAAGCCACTCTTTGTGGCTCTGGAGTTGCTCCTCCAGAATTAGAATGAAATATGATTTTGGAAACTGGAAGTAAATGGGAGAAAAGGAGACTTTTTAAAAATGATTAACATATTTTAATTTAGAAAGGCTGAACACTTGATATTGTGAAGTGCCTTAGCCACCTTTTCATAAGAAAGAAATATAAATAAAAATCAAAGATTCTCTTGAATCACCTCGGCTGTGGTTATTCCTATGGTGGTTTTGCTTAATCAGTCTCTGTGTTTCTGCCAGACCCGGGATGGCAACTATTCAAGTTAGTCAAGACCCCTGTGTTTGGTGAGAAACAAGAATTCTATGTCCAATTTTGCAGCGTAAGTTTTTGTATGTAAGAAAGAAGACATTCTACTTTGTATGAATGGAAACTGTGACTTGAACATTATAATTCAGTGTTAGTCATTCCACTGTAAGGCAGAAAGTCACATTTAAAAAGGTATGGGAAGCAAAATAATAGGAAAATTAAAGAAGGTGGGATTGTTTTGCCCAAAAATGAATAATGTGTGAGAACTAGAATGGTAATTTTCAAAGCTGTAAAAATATGATACAATGATAAGGAAACTCAAGTAATTGGTTCGCATCAAAACATTCTACTTATTCAGTTAAACTCATGGAAGTAGTCTATGAGAATAACCATTTTGGCCCATTTAGTTAAGTACCGGTATTTTGCTTTAGTTCTATGTCAATAAAACTTTACCTGGACTGGTACATTTCAGATTGCAGTCAAAGTTTTCATCTATATGCATAGATTGTTATAAATCTTAGATAAAAAACAAAAGCTTTGAAAAAAGGGTCATAGCCTAGCTTTTCCATATTGTGCTAATATATATGCAGGACTTTGTTTCTTAAAACTAGGGAGGCTTCTGTCAATAATTTAAAAAGATGCAAATTTTAATTTGGGGATGCAGATAGCTATGATGAATTTATCATATTTAGGAATGTGTGTGTGTGTGTGTGTGTGTGTGTGTGGTATATTTTACTCCATTCAAGCATAGCCGCCTTCAACCAATTTTAACCTTCCAGGATTTCTTTAAAATCCTGATCCCTGAAGAAAATGTTTTTCCTTGTGAAGTTACAAGTATTGTGGTTTCATGTTGTTTCATAGAAGATGCTTTGTGAACAATACCAGGTTTCATTTCAATCTATGGACTGACTTTTTAACAGATATTATGATTGTAGTGAAAAAGACATAGTCAACCAAGATACTTTTTAATTAGGGCAAGCACTATCTACACATTTATATTTAACCTTTTATTTCCTTCTTTTAATTCACATATTTCCAATTTCAGCCCACAATTTTCTTTACTATATTCTCATTCTAAAGTTTTGCTTTGCAGCACTGTATTTTCCTGTGCAGGAATAACAAAAGTTGGGATGTTGCCAAATTTTCACTTCTGAAATGAAAAGAACAATATCACTGCCAATTTTCATTTTTAACATCCTCTTTCATATTTAGTATCTTCACTGCAGCTGAAAGAGGAATTGATAGATGGAGAGGAATACAGCTTTCTTCAAGGAGCTTCTGATCAGGAAAGCAATGGATCAGCCAGCCAGTACATCAAGCAAGAACCCTAAGGGCAAATCTGAACAGGATGGTACAAAACAAGACTTCCTTAAGACTGATGTTCCCATTCAGATGTTACCGTTTGATGGCTTCTACTAAGGGCACTTTGCTAACTGCGGTTAAGATTTCAATTCAGAATTTTTGGAGGACAAGAAAACTATTTTAGCGGGGGGAAAAGAATTTTCAATTTATTAAAAATCGACATGTTTGTGTTGTATTTGAAGCTTTTGAAAGAATTTTTGTAATATTTTCAAGTTCAGATTGTTAAAAAAAAGATACTCTAATTTTTTGGTAAGAATTAAAAAGCTTAATTATAGCAGGATTGCAGGAAACCCTTTGAGGAAGATGAGATGGTAGAATAGTTTAAAACACAAATGAACTGTTTGTGAACCTTCTGGTACAAGCTGGGAGCTTCTGAACTGAAAAGCTACACTAGTCATGCCCTGTCTTTTCCTCAGTGACATCATGAGACACGGTGATGAAACATAAGAAAAGAAATTGAAAGGATGGAGTATTAAAATGTTTTCTCCTGGCACAGTGACATACTGACAAATCTGCTTAAGATTTTGGAGAATTAAGCTTCGGTCCTGTCTTCATTAAAGTTACTGGGGCTGTTGTTCATATTTTGAAGTACTGAGATATTCACACAAATGATCAGCAAAGCTTCCATATGTCAACTGGTTCTTGTGCAAGGAACTGAAAGGTCCTTTTCTAGTGAAACAGCAACACATTTTATTTCCATCCTGATGGAAGACACACCCTGAAAAGATGCAGCAGTGTGCTCCTGAAGACGGCATTATTCTTCCCTACACATTTGGAAGAACTTATTGATTGTTGCAAACGGAGCTGGTTTGCCTCAAGATGCTTTGGAGCCTGCGTTGAACACAGTATTTTCTTGGCTGCTGAATTTGTCATAACTAGTGTGGCATGAATGCTGAATTTCTTGGAAACTGTTCCTGGATAGTTAAATCTGTATGGAAGTTATCAGATGGCATCATTCACAGAACTTAAAATGTTGACATTTCCATTCTGGTGTCATGACGGGATGATATATGTCACAGAGTTTTGCTTTTACCAGTAAGGTTCATTTACTAAACTCTCAGGAATTAACTGCTTATATTCTGTAATTGCTTCTGGGTCATAGCAAAGTCGACTTTAGAGCAGTCTGTCTGATTCTTGTTTCAAGGGTAGGGTTTAGAAAAAAATTAATTCTATAGATTAACCTCTACACACTTTAAATCTAATGCTTTATGACTAGCAACTCTCCAAGCCCCAGAGACAATTTTTGGCGTATAAATGTTTTAAATTTTTAAACGCATAGAAAGTTGAAAACCAGCAATTTTGATTATTTTCTTATCTTTGTTATTGGGTACATACCATTTGTGATATGCAAAGGTTTACCACATTCTATGCAAGAGGGGATAATGGTGTAAAATTTTGTAGTAACTTCTGGAAGTACATTTTTTTCCTGTATAATATAGGACTGTATGAAACAATTCCTACTCTTTTTTTTTCTTTTTTTCCTTTTACATAGCTGGGCCATTGTTGAAAACTGCTTCGTGTATACATTTAAAAAACTGAGTATCGGGTGTCAAATATTGTGAATATAAGTGAAAACTGCATACTTACTGTATTGTTATGTCTCTAAAAAGATTATGTTCATAATCCTTAGAAGTACAAGGGGCGATCTGGGCTTAGCTGATCTGCCTTCTTTCTTTTTTCCCTCTAGGAATATATTGCCCTCCCTCGTTCACAAGTGCTCCATTACAGCTGTTTTTGAAACTTCCCTGGTTTACAAAGCAGTTCATGATGCTACAAAAAAGAGCTGCTCTTGGGGGAGGGGAGCAAAAAGCTGTATCATGTTTGTGTGTACCCAGGTGTGCGCACACATACACTCATATGCATGCACACATAAGGATTCCCCGGATCACTAATTCTGAAATCATAATTCAGGCATCAATCCCTTAGCACAGTATTTCTTAGGCCAGTGCCTCCCAAATGTAAATGATCCATGTCATCAGGCCATTTTACCTGTAGGATAAAATCCTTCAAAAGCAAAATGAGGTTCCAGAAGGAATTGCATCAAAAACTGAGTGATCCATAATTTTTTCCATCTCGGATCATAATTCTGTCAGCCATGCTCAGCTGTAATAATGCAGAACTGATAGGATGAATGTTGTAAAATGTAATATCGGCATTGTCAGAGATTCTTGAGAATTGCAGAATAATATTTATATAGCAAGTTCTTCTGATTTTTATCAGAAAGATAATATTACTCAGTGTGAAAAAGGCATCCTGAATAAGGTCTTTACTAATGGCTTTTGCCTTGAGGTCAGCATAAAAACGTGGATTTATGTAGAAATTGATTGTTTAGTTATACAATCCAAATGAGCTTGAACCAAAAGAACATACATTTAGACACAGTTAACTCCCAATTCCTAGTGGACACACATTGTGTGTATTTTGTATCTGTAGGATTGGCAGAAAATCATGAAGTGCAGTAGTGTTTCCCCATTCCTGTGCATGTTATGATTGGAGAATTTCACTAATTTCTGTCACTCTTAAATTGGAATGGCCTTTGTCCAGATGAACAGATGCCCTCTTCTACCTCTGAATATGGCAGCTCCTGGAAAAACCCACAACCACATTTAATCCCCACATCAGCTGAGAACCTGATGTTAACCAGCAATTCTGCAAGATGTTAGACGACCTATAATTATGTTTGGGAGAGAACGGTCTTGATTACTGCTATAGTGCAGGTTCTCTGATTTTTGGAGATATTTTACATATTTATGTAGGTACTGATATCCTTTCAGGATTTTCATGCTCCCATTTCTACATCCTGATACATGTACCCGATTACATGAAAACTTTTTTCAAATGTTGAAATCGATTCTTTTTCCATGAAACTCTTGGGTGACATCTTTTTCAAGACTAGTTTTCATTTGTCGTTTTTCTTCAGTGTTCATTCTGAGTAATGCTTATGTGTGGCCTCTTAAACAAGCAACCAGATGACTGTAAGCTTTCAGTACCATTGGGTGCATTCATTTTTTTAATGTGATTTGGTTCTAAGAACACACTCCAGTTTACTGTGAACTAATTACCACCAACAAACTGGGATGGAATCAGGTTGGAGGGGCTGAGTGGATATTAGTTTGAGACTTGTACTACTTCTGTGGATCAGCTAATATTACAGTATTTGGCACAAGGCAGGATCTTTTTAAATAAGGCACCACAGGCAAGGTAAATTACATTGCAAGGGCTCCTTTGTACAGCTCAGAATTTTACATCTTTTTCACGCTTTAAATTTCCTTGCTGAATCAGAGGAAAACAAAAGCAGTTATCGACTTGTTCTATTGATACTAACACGGGTTTCAGTGTTTGTTTTTATTGTTGTCATTTTTATGTGATGTGAACACCTACCCCCATCAATATTTGTATTATGGTGCTAATATATTGGTAACAATCCTTTATTGGAAAGGGATTAAAACTGTGATTAAATTGATTTTTTTAATTTTCATATTTAAGTGAAATCTCAGCCATTTATATAAAAAAAGAAAAAAGCATGAACTTCTGCCTCTGGGAAAATGATTGAGGCAGAAGTTAAAAAATGGTTTTTACATCATTTCTGTATGTATTTGATATATAGATCACTATCTGTATAAATTTAATCTTTTATTTTCTTGGTTATTTGTGTGGTCAAATGGGAACATTTAAAAACCTCTAATGTACATAACTCAGTGAAAATTGCTTTTGAAGAAATTAATGTTACTTTCATTTTTAACAGACTGCAGATTTTCAAGCATGGATGTGAAAAAGCATTAAGAATATAACTTTGTGTACAAGATGAAAATAATTCACTAAATTTGCCTTTTTTACACAAAATAAAAATGTTAAAAGACCAGGTTATGAATTTTGTCTCAACAATTCAAGAATATCTTTTAAAATATTGGTATAATGAAGTATCTCCATTATCACTAATAAGAGATAGTTCTGCATTAATTCAAGCTTATTAAATACTTCTCCGCACCTACTCGCAGGAAAAAGCAGCAGGTATTGGACATATTTGACCATTGGAAAGGAATACAAATTCTATTTCTGCTTCATGGAGTGAAGTATAATTTTATTTGTGACAGGCCCAATACTGTTCCTCTCATGTAGCTTTAGTTTAGCCCCAATCTACCCAACCAATGTTTCAACCACAAATTTAGAACTTGAACCTTTTCTCTAGCAGATGTAGCCAGGTCGTCATTTTGAATCAATTTTGCTGTTAGTCAAAGATTCATGAAAAGACACTGTGACATTTTTCACTATAGGTCTCCTCTGATGGAGATTTTCCTAGGCTAGGAAAGCAAATATTGTGGTGCAGAAAGATTACTCTTATTACAAGTAACAGTAAAACAACCTGCTTAAGAAGATACACAATCCCTAAATAAAAATGTTTGAAAATGTACATCAAATTAAGAACTGCAAAATAGTTTATGGGCCATAAATGTTATGACTGTGATTTAGAAATTACTTGAGTTTTTCATCATAAAACAACCACAGATCAATTTAATTTAATTAATTAAATTTATTATATTTGTATGCCGCCCAACTCCCAAAGGACTCTGGGCGGATCAAGTAGGTCTTTTGCCCATTTAGTGACTGGGATTATACAATCCTTATTCTCCAGTCCTGGATATAATTAGGAATGCTCAGTTGATTAAAAAAAGATTTTGAGAACAGACTTTTTGTTATTTTATTCCATCTGTATCAATGCAGTTGAAATATTTAATACTTTAAAAGGTCACACACATCAAGGAGCACTTCTTGTTAAAAACTACAACTTTAAAGGAACAAAACCAAGATCCAAGATGTTATTGCATTACAGCAGAAATACACAAAGGAAACCATTGCTTCCACTTTCCTGGATAGCCTGTAGTGGAGGCCCACACAACTTGTGATGTGATGGGAAGGAACCACACTGACAAAAATCACTGCTAACCACGAATACCCTGGTGTGCTGATCAGCCGCTTGGTGGCTAGTGGAACAGTAGTAACACGAGGTTGTGGTGAGGCTTGGGGGGGACGGGACTTGGCAGCATGCCTTTTGGGCCAGGAGTTTATTTTAAAATATGCCGCCAGGCTATGCAAGTCCATTTGGTGGCCCATGCTGTGCAGTCCTGGGAAGAAGGGAAATCCATCCTATGGCAAAGCTGTTTGATAATCTTAAGAGTTCTGAAACAAAATTCTGACATGCTGAAAAATACTGGGCACCAGAATCTATTCTGTGGTTAAGTGAATTCTGCTTTTTAAGATTGGGGATATGTACTACAGGTCCTTGACTTACAACAGTTCACTTAGTGACCATTTGAAGTTATGGCACTGAAAAAAGTGACTTATAACCATTTTTCATACTTACGTTGCAGCATCCCCATGATCAGTTGCTTGACAACTGATTCACATTTATGATAGTTGCAGTGTCCCAGGGACATGTGATCCCCTTTTGCAACCTTCTGACAAGTAAAGTCAATGGGGAAACCAAATTCACTTAACAACCGTGTTACTAATTTAACAACTGCAGTGCTTCACTTAACAAATGCGGCAAGAAAAGTTGTAAAATGGGGCAAAACTCACAACAAATTTCTCACTTAGCAACATAAATTTTGGGCTCAATTGTGGTCATAAGTTGAGGACTACCCGTATTTAAAAAGATATTTTATTGGTAACTGGTATTTGCTTACCATGTACTTTCACTCACTCTACAAAAAGCAAGAGAAAACCAGCTTTAGGACGATCACTGCTAGCTGAGAAGTCTTCAAGAAGTGAATTTTGACTATGCAGGTGATGTAATATGTTCTTGTGAAGATGTTCAATGTGAATTATGTCATAAAATAATATTACATAAGTATAAAATTTGGAGATTTTGCAAAAGGTAATACTCCCTTGAGTGATGCTGGACTTTGTGTACTTTTCTCAGGAATATGGAATTGATTTGCCACTGCCTTCTCGGATGCATTTTGTTTCCTCAATCTGACACACCATCCTGGGATTCGTTAGTGGTCTCCCATCCAAGTTCTAACCAGGAATTAGCCTATTTAATTAGGTGCTGTTGCAAGACTGTTCCTTATAAAATGCAACACATTCGGAATTCAAAGGGTTCTGATCTTGTTGAAAGCACTTCAGATGTTTCAAGTGTGCTTCTGTTATAGCCAAAATAGCTTGTCTTGAATTCAAATCGAAATTTTCAGCATCTCTCTCATCTGTATTTATTGAAGATCTTTTTAAAATCACATGTACGATGAATACACTTCAAACAATTCACACATAGCTTTTCATTTCTTTAAAGACAAGAACACTTATTTGTTCATGATGCCTTTATTTCATAGTGCCAATCAAGGAAGTAACTATGCTAACTGCTCCCATGTAATGCAAGGGTGGAATGAAATGACTTGTTGAAAGAAGGCACGACTCCTCTGAAGGACTACTTTACTCATAAATCCATTCCTTAGCACAAGATTTGTAGTCCACAAGTTCTTCAGGCTGGAACCACAGACTGATTTCATTTTGCGCACTCTCCACAGAGTCACTGCCATGAATGATGTTCCTTTAGACAAGACAAAGATGTTAGGATATTTGGTGGAGCAGTTAAAGAAATTAAACAGACTGCTTGTAGCTAAATTTTTTCTATTTATAAGCTTATTTCTAAATTCTATCACAAATTTGTAAGATGAAAGTACCATCCGTAATCAAATTATTACCGATCACTCAAGTCTGATAGTTGTATAAGCTGTTTACATTACTCCTATAAGTAACTATAATGTAGATTTCACTAAGTAGTTTGAACAAGGTGGACATTTCTGAACTAGTAATTCAGATCATATTAGAACTCAAAAGCGTAGTATTCCATGCTTTTGAGCTCTACTGCTAACAGCACAGTATTCTACTTGCAATTAAGTTTATGGTCATGCATGCTTTTGCCAAGCTACCTTGTGCATCAATGATATCAATGCTAGACAAAGATTAAATTAACACGCTTGACAAAAGGCTAATATCTAGCCTGCTTTCCTTTATTCTCAATTAACCTAGTTACCTAGTTGCTTGGGGGCACACTTCAGTGTGTTGGCAATCACTTTTAAATCAGTCGAGGTCTGATTTAAAGGTTTAGGTCAAATTCTTAAGAACTATCTCCTCTCAAGGCACTTTGTTTTAATATAGACAGTGTTTCTTTAGCCATCAGAAATCAACAAATAAGAAATTTGGAAATAATGTGAGGACCATGCAATGAATAAAATACCTTCCTTCCCTACGTTTTGTTTTTAAGAGGATGGGAGATCCCATTTAGTGAATAAGATAATTATTATACAGTTGTTGCATTTATGTATTCCTTCCTCTTCCCTGTTTTGAGGGACTCTTGAAAGTAAATTTTATACCAAATCCAAAATTAAGCATCTGTCACTTCAATTACTTTATGTGTGCCATACAATGATAACTCTTTAACACCAACGTGCTAGTCAAAAGAGACTTTCAATAGAAATCACTCGGTACTTGGGGGTGAGTGGATCTCCAGTACAATATAGCCCCAGCTTTAGATATTTTATACTTGGCGCTTTTGGAGTATAAGATCACAATTCCTATTAGCATAGAACATGTGGGCTTGCACTTGAGGCCTGCTAACCATTTTTAGATTACTGAATATTTGTACCTAAACATTAATTCGTACATTAGTAGTGCATTTTATAAATTTGTTACCACCATTAAGTGCTATATAAGCATTAGCATAACAGGATCAATATTTTATACAAATGTATCTGACATTATTTTTGAAGCAATTTGATTTCTAGCAGGGCTTCCTATAATCTATAAAAAATAAATTGCAGCACCAACCTGCCCACTTGAATGCAGAAATCTCCACGAATGGTGCCAGGCTTGGAATCTGCTGGATTGGTTTCTCCCAGCATTACTCTGCCTGTCTTCACAACATTAAGTCCTTCCCAAACCTATAAAAAACAAGTTTATTGAATAGATGCAAATATGATATTGTCAGAATGAATAGCTGTGGGCTTTATTGTATTATACAAATCTTTAAAAGTCATATATTAATATATTTTTGTTTTAGCTTTATTGACACCAACTGGAATTACTAGATTTAAGAAGCTTAGCAAAGGAGGATAGCATTTGATTTCCATGTTGGCCAGGCAGGAATCACGCAAACAGGAATTAAGATGCAGCAGTATCTTCATATTTATGTTCTGAAGCAGACCAAGCCCTATTCCGGAGCTTTTATCCAGTAATAACAATGGATAATAATATATACTAATCACCATTGAAAATCCCATTCATTGGGACTTGGTTTTCCCTTTTAAATTGGAACTGAATTTGCTATTTTACAGAATGAATTTCATGCTTCTATGCATTATTATATAAGTTCTTGCTTTTATCTATTCCAAATCTATCACCAGTTTACACAATCTTAGACTTTAATATGATGGAATAAGGATGTTTAATTTACTCCTGGATCTATTATCCTGTATCTACTATCATATCCCCTACCCCCCTACTTGGGATACTATGTGCAAAGTTTTCTAGTCCAGGAATGAAACCAGCTTATCTCATGGACAAGCCAATCAAAATGTTATTACCATCACAGACCAGACATCCAATATAGCAAATAAAGTGTACTATATAATAAAAAAATATAAACTCATACAGAACACCATAAACCATTTCTTGTTCAGGGAATTAACTTCCCCCAACCACCAGACCATCCCTGAAATGGGCAGAATTCTATGGTCCAAGAGAAAATAGCAATCCTTTGCTAGAGCAGTATTTTTTAAATACATGTAGTATTTATTATCATTTATTACATTTGCTGTTTCCTAGAGAAAAACACATGATCGTGTTATATAAGAGAGCTGGTAAATTGCCCAACTGTTAAATTATTTTTCTCAAGAAAATCAGGGGTGGGTGGGAGTTAAATAAATGTTCATAAATAGATACTTACCATGGCTACTACAGGCCCAGAATTCATATATTTAACTAAACCTAAATAGAAAGGTCTGTCTTTCAGGTCAATGTAATGTTCTTTAAGCAGTTCTTCAGATGCCTTTAGAGAAAGGAAATACAGCAATGGATTAATCCTCTTTTATCAGTAGAAATCTATTTTAAGTCTGTCTTCTCTGAATGGCCCTGTTTGCACCAGCATCAATGAGAGAGTTTAGCAGATCAAGTGGAAAGCATAATCTAATTCGGGGGTAGAGGAAGGAAAATTAACTCCTCTTAATCAATTATCCGAACAAGGATGACAAGATTAACCTCTTGTCCAGGTGCCAGAACAAAGTTCTTAGACAGCCTTCAAAAATGGAATAAATAGAGGCACTTCACCGCCAGTTATTTTATTTTATACCCTCTGCTCAGCCAGGAAAAAATGGAAGACAGGCAGAAACACATGAGCCTTATCTCTGCTCATTGTAGCACTAACCCCCTTTTTTTAAATGCAAAAAGGAAAAACGTAGCGAATTGCTGCTTCAAAGCATTCTTTATGGTAGCTTGAAGAAGCTTGAAAATGTCAATTCCCACTTTTCATGGGGACTCTTCTGATCATATCCTGCTGGTATGTGGGGATAAGTGATAATGTTGGCTGCGTTCTGTGAACACAACTAAGAATATCACACCAAATAATAAAGTAGTAAACATAGCTAATTCCCATTAGTAGTACTAGTTTGGATAACCAATCTTAACAGATCATC
Source organism: Thermophis baileyi (assembly GCA_003457575.1). NCBI lineage: Eukaryota > Metazoa > Chordata > Lepidosauria > Squamata > Dipsadidae > Thermophis > Thermophis baileyi. The sequence goes on along the minus strand of QLTV01003388.1, from coordinate 1,508,816 downwards.
CAGTAGTGTTGTTACTGTAAACGCTACATTACCATCTTGCCAAGTAGAGTTTTCTAACCAAAGTCAGACAAGCTCATTTGTATAGCTTTATGGTTTTAAGAGAACCTTCTTCAACTCAGGAAACAAGAGGACTGCCAGACAGATCAGTAAGAAGATAAAGTTGAACATGCGGAACTTAAAAGTGATTTTTGTTTTCAGATTGAAAATAATCAAGATTAACTGACTTACTTTCTAAAGCAGTCTGCACTCCATCTTGAGTTTTGTACAAGTTGCTAGAAATGGTCATAGATATTAAAAATGTATTTACCTTTACAATTGTATTCTGAGCTGAATTGAAAAGCTGATAATAACCATAATATATTCCTTGATGCAATCAGGAAATTACCTCCCAAATCACAAGAATGCAGAATGTTATAATTATGTGAAGTTTTTGGATAAATTCTCTCTATATGTTAAAATATTTCAAATATGTCAAAAAATAAACGCCATCAGTCCATGCCTTCTTCTCTGAATTCATCTGATTTTGAACTCTCAAAATGTGCTAGTTTTGCGTTTCCATAGGTGGGTAGAAAGAGTGCAAGCTCAAGAGTTAAGAGGAAGAACTAACAGAATGCCAGAAATGTAGGCTAAAATAGCTCTGAACTGTTTAGTCTAACTCTAACTTAAACTGATGCAGTTCAATATGAGAATATATTAATTCATATTGAGAGCTTACATATCTATCAATTAACTACCACATGGGCCAAATATGAAACTTACATGGATCATTTTCATAGCTACTAGATGGAAACCCTTCTGTTCAAATCGTTTGATGATTTCACCCACTAATCCCCGCTGGACTCCATCAGGTTTGATAGCAATGAATGTACGTTCTGTATTAGAAGCCATAATTCTGCAAGAGAAAAGCAGAAAGAAAATCAACCGCAAAACAGTTCAGTTTTACCATTTTTAAATGGAGAAAATGGATTGGTGACTAGCAAGTTATAACAACAAAGATTTTAAAGTACATAAGAGCCTAAGCATGAAAAGACAGGTGTATTCAGTTTCCTTGACTAAAGAAGGGAGGGATAAATAGGTGAGAGAGAGAAAATTAGATCCCTTCTGAAAGGCTCAGTGCCATCACAAGACTACTGCAGTTAAATACTTCTGGTAAAAGCATGTTGCTTTAACAGTGGAATCAAGTCTGAAGAGATGAAGTGTCTCTTGCTAAAGGAATGCACTAGCTCTATCATTTCTGGATGAGCAGTCAATTTGATAAGTAGGGCCCTTCCAATTCTGATGTCTCTAGAATGTATCTCCCTGCTCATCAAGGAGGTCCTGTTCAAGTTTTCCTCCTGTTTTAGATTTTTTTTTAAATTAAAATTGTATTCTCCCCTAAAAATGCTACATTCATATCCTTTCTAAAAATGGAGTAGCCAGCCTCTAATCCATTCCTCTGACCTGGATTGCTAAAGTAACAAACTATTTCATGGTCAGTGTATAGACAAAAATGTTCATGCTTTCAAGAGATCATTAAACTACAATACCCAGAAACCCTTGTAGTATTACCAGTATAAGGATTGCTGGGAGTTGTAGTTTATCACCACCTAGATTATTATAGAGAGCCAGTTTGTTGTACTGTAGTGGTTAACCTGCACCTCCAGCAACCAGGATATCATGATTTCTAGACCTGCCTGAGGCACAAAGCCAGCTGGGTGACCTTGGGCCAGTCACTCACTCTCAGCTCTAGGGAGGAGGCAAAGGCAAACCACTTCTGAAAAACCTTTCCAAGAAAACTTTAGTCCAGGCAGTCGCTAGGAGTCGAAAAACTGACTCAAAGGTAAAGGAAAAAAAAATAGTACAGGCTCACTATACTTTTTAAATTGAGAACTCAACAGAGACCCAAAGAGCATTCAGACTTCGTAACTGGTGAAGCTTCCCGGGACTGGATTTTTCATCCTTACAACACTGACGTTGATTGTGCTTCTACCACAAAAACGTTTCTATATAGGATCTGTAAAGACGCAAAGAGACCTAAAAGGGGCTCGCGAAGACTCTTTATCTCCGGCGATTATTTCCCCTGGAGTTGCTTTCTCTCGGTCTTGAGCGGCCCTTCCCTTTGGATCATCCTAAAAACGTACTGCGGGCAGCTTCCCTTCCAAAGGCTAGCAGAGGCCCGTCCATCCACGTGTCACGCTTTGTTCTCCAGCTCGCCGGCGGCGACACGTGTTCGAGGTTACATTAGCAACTCAGCAGCCGGGAAGGTGCCGCTCTCGTCTCCCAAGAAACGAACTTGTAGTGCCGGCCCCATTTCCGCGGCAGGCAAATTGCCCGAGTCTCGGTGGAGCCGCCCGAGGAAGAGGGGGAGCGCCTCGGCCGCCTTCAGGTTACGGAGACCGGAAAGGGGGAGCGACGCCTTCCGCCGGCCCAAAGAGGTGTCCCTGGTTGGATCTGTGGAAGGGCTTCACAAGGAAGCGATTCGAGCAATTGCTCATTTTGCTTTCGTGGCAGCTGCGAAGCTTTTTTGTTAAATAACGCAACCCCCCCTCCCTCCCCTCTGGTTTGCTAGATTGGCCAGTTCCATTTCTCTTTCTTTACGAATCTTTTTCCTTCGCTCCAAGGCTTCGGTTTTTATTGCTTCTCTCCGAAAAGGAGGCAAGCCGAACACAACACTTACCCCAATCACAGGAAAATCTGATCCAGGCAGGCAGGCAAGCGGGGCGGCGTGGTTTCAGCTGCTGCCTCCTTGAAATCCTTCTGGGGAAGAGGAGGAGCGAAGAGAGGCCAGGCTGGGCTAAAGCAGGAATCTCACCGACCCACCCCTTGGCCGCAGCAAAGAAGGCGGGCTTTGCTGTCGTGTTTCCCCCACCCCCGACCGCGTAGGTTTCCTTTCCTGATTCGCGAGTGGAATTTCCCCCTAGAGAAGTCTGGCCCTGAAGATGGGAGGGGCGGTTTTTTCCTAAGGAGAGCTCTTCCTGCCCCGGTGTTTTTCTCCTCGAATGAAAGGGACGGAGTGTGGCGCTTTCCCTTAACCCGGCTTCTTCTAGATGTGTTTTTAGAGGTCCCCTTACCCAAATATGTCCAATACCTGCTGCTTTTTCCTGCGAGTAGGTGCGGAGAAGTAGCCTTTGTCTTATTGTTTGTATGGAACGTGCGGTAAGGATGGAAACCTGGCAAAACCGGAATAGGTGATTTGTGGGCAGAAGGCACTAAGTTCAGGAGAAGATCAGAGCAACTTCCTTACAGTACATGATGTACAGTTATATGATCCTCCTGGCGCATGTTGCCACTCTTCCATTTTGGGTAGCATGCGAATCTTTTGCATATTATGTAACCCCAAACCTCTGTTTGCACTATTGGGCTGGCAGATATAGTATCTACTTAAGACTAAGAATATTTGCCCTATTCACCTCACTCAGCCTTTTCAAAACCCCATGGCACATTAGCGGATAAAGAAATTGACCTTAGAGATTAATAGAGCTAACATTATCCTCTGGAGTGGGCAAGTGCTTCATATTTCTGTTTGTATGGGGTTTTTTTTAGGGTTTTGTGCTTAATGGCTTAATTCATTAGAAGCAAAACAATGAGTGAAGTAGCTACAAATGTCCACTAAAGAATTATGACATCTCAATGTCTTTGGAAACCACAAAAAAACCATTACCAACATGTATTAGGATTCATTTAGACAAAACCGACATAGCAGATAGCAAAGGTTTTTGCTTAACTTTAATCACAGTGGACAGTGGCTATATTTGGACTACACATGCAGCCATGGATAATTTCACCCTTGTTTATTAACTCATGTTTGTCTGGGTTCAGTAAATCCAATGAATCAGAAATCATATCAGCTGGGTTTATACAGCCCATTGACCCGCAACCTAACCAATCACACGTTAGCAAGTGTATTGTCTTAACTTAGCCCATACAGGTTTAGCCTAGTATAAAACACTTTATTTTGTTCAAAGCTGAGAATGCAGTTCATAACCTGAGCTGATCTAGAGCAACTGCCTACATTCATTTTGTGACACTAACTGCAGTGACATTTGGATTTTGAAGAATAAAACAATGTCTCAGGAAACAACAGTCTCTAGAAGCATTTTTCCACATATGTGACCAGACCTGAGGCCTTTTTTGCATTTTTGGATCCTACAGACCATCTGTTGGTGCTACCGTTGTGCCAGTGGTGGGTTGCTACCGGTTCGCACCGGTTCTATGAACCGGTGGCGGCAGCGGCGGAAGGCTCCGCCCACCCGCCCGGATGTCATCAAAAACACTCTGCGCATGCGCAGAAGCTTCTGCGCTCCCGTTCCCGAACCGGTAGCAAAGGTAAGTGGAACCCACTACTGCATAGTGCCATCCTTCCAGCTGCACAGCAGCAGCCTTGCCCAAGCTGGTCAATGTCACTCCAGAGTTAGTGATTGGTATGCCCAAGATCAGTGTGTTTGGAAATTTCAATCGTCCTTTATCCTTGGGATTTCATGGATACCATGACAATTATAGGGTTAGTCCAAGTCATTCCAGGCTTAACAGATAGGGGAGGTCATACATTCAAACTGGTATCTATCTTGGAGCAGCTCAGATGTTATCTGATAGTGGAGGAGACATAAACGAATCACAGTGACCATGGCATTAAAAGGTGCCACTACCATCCTACAGAAGACAAATTATGTGAACGGTCTGTCCCAGGAATCATTAACAAAGCTTGGGGAGTATCTGGGGGGTTATTCTGTTGGGGACTCCGTTGATACTGGAATAGCAATAGCACTTAGACTTATATACCGCTTCATAGTGCTTTACAGCCCTCTCTAAGCGGTTTACAGAGTTAGCATATTGCCCCCAACAATCTGGGTCCTCATTTTACCCACCTCAGAAGGAACATGGAGTAATTAATGGCTGCTGTGCACTGATTTCAGAGTGGTGGTGGTCTTGGTTTATTAAGGAGGTCCAAGAGATAAAATGCCAGAAGAGATACCTGGAGTGAGATTTGGTAAAAGACAAGGAGTGAACCTGATTGGACATGATTGTGGCAGTAAAAGTGGTGAAATGACATTACTTCTCTGTTGTTATTGCATTTGCAGAATTCTGTCCCGCAGCCCTTTTAAAAGTGATCAATTGGGGAAAGATGGGCACCTAAGAAAGATTAACTAGTTGCTGTAGCCTTTTATCTGGGTGTTCTGCAGATAAAACTATATTTATTTGGAGCTGGAAGCTAGCAGGATAGTTCAGAAGTGTGACATCTCATGATGTTGGGGGGGGGGCTGTGTATCCCAATGCATAGAACCCGTTGTGAGATGAACTCTGCCACCTGGTTGCTGGTTCCCTGTCCCATCTGACTGGTTTAAGGGTCAGGGAAGGAAAAGGGCCTGTGCTGCAATGAACAGCTCTTTGTAGGAAGGGGAGATGTTGCAGCCCTTGAATGTGGTCCTGGACCTAGACATATCAGAGCATTATTACCTGGTTTCTAACTTCCCCTTTTAGAAGAAGTTTTTGAGGTGAGCTGCAAAAGGCTATGGAAGAAACAGAACCATTCCAAACACAGTTCAAACCCAGGCATGGGAAGAGAAATGCATTGGTTGTGTTCATGGATGATTTATACCAGGATGTGAATAAGGAAAATAACTTTTCTGCTAGAATTCTTGGCAAGCCTTCAGGCCTTGATATCCTTCTGGGTTGCCTGTGAAGGAGGAGAGAAGGAAGCATCGTTATTTGCTGATGCCACTCTTTCTGAAGACATGGCCCCAGTTGGTATGCATAGAGTGGAACATTTGGGCCCTTGGGCTGTCCAGCATAGCACTCCAAGTCTTGATTCGCTCCTCTATTTGATACGCTCCTCTATAACACATACATATCTATATGAAGCTCCTGGGGAAAGATCATCTGACAGAATGGGGTACAGTGTCATCAATATATAGATAATTTCAATTGTCTCCTTTTCCCAAAGGGGAGATGCAGTAGAAATCTTGAACCAATATCTTCAACCTAAAGTTCTGAATGGAAAGAAACAGGTTGGTACTCAACCCCAGCTGTTGATTCAGAAGGTGACTTATTTCTAACTTTTACTTTAGATGGAGTTATACTCTCCCCAAAACAATTAGGTTTCAATATGAAGCTTGCAATCTGGTTTCACACTCCCTGAGGGAAGATGTAGAAGCCATGACCAGGAGGAGTTTTGCCCAACTTCACATATTGCACAAGTTGTGGCCTTTCTTGGAATGGTCATAGACAACAGCTATTACAGTCCTTATTTTTCTCCAAGCATGCTCACATGCTTAATTTAAGCTAGGTCTGTTATACAGATAATTTCTTGCAAATCAGCATACTATTGCATATATCCCACAACTAGAAGAAAAATATAGCATAATGACACACACTTTGAAAACATGCATCTAGTGTAATAGATAAATGAATGGGTCTGTTTAGGTAAACCCACATTTTTCAAAGCAGAATATTATATAACACAGTAACAGATGTAGAGCTTAATGGCTGTTATGTTAATCTTTTCCTGTAAAAGCACATTTCATAAGCAGCTATACTAAATTTGCCTTAAACTGGCTCAGGTGGGAGAGCCAGTGGAAGAGATTGGTGTAAGAGTTTAATTATCATCAGTATTAAAGCTTTATTTTCCATCATGATTATTGAAACTCAGATATGCAGTATGTTTGAAACAAAACCAAAGCTGAGTTTTATGAATCTTTTTTACATACTGTAAATTCCACGATTCTTCATTTAAATTACGTTGCAATGGTGTTGTATATACAGTAATATCTGTGACACTTTAGTTCTTTATATCTCACCTCCATTATTTTTACAAACTTTAAAGTGAAACAGAATAACTCCTATAGTCATCCTTCATAAAATCCATATATTTAATGGCAAATCATTTGAATAATATATTGTATAATATGCATCCCTGAATATATTAATAATACTCATAGACTCATAAATTATCACAACCATTGTAGTTATTTTTCAATGAACCATACATAGGTTGACTTCAGTCTTTGTACTTTTTTCAGAATCACTGCCATAAATATATTTCTAAACAAAACACAGTGTTAGGTTTCTGCTCAATGTGATCTATGAAGATTATATGTAGGCTAGCAAATTCCATTCTCTGACCTATCCTTAGGCTAGTTGTAGGCATTGTAATTTTGAAGGTGGAGTAAAGTCTGAAGCAGTTTAGTTTGGATGTACAAACCACCAAGCTTTACTTACCTATTGCAGGCAGCATATACATTTTTTCCCTAGGTTAAACTATTTGGCAGAGGGTTAGGTCTAATCAATAGTTGTATGGGAGACAAATATATATATATCCTACCCTGAGTCCTATAATGGAGCTGGTATAACCTTTCCTTTCTTGAGAGTTTCAGCATCAGAACTCAGGAAATTAGAGAGAAGGGATCGATCTTAAATGATCCATACCGAAAAGGGGAAAAGGAATTCCCTTCACCATATCTGTACAGGTAGTCCTCAATGTATGACCACAATTGAGCCCAAAATGTATTGTTGCTAAGTGAGAAATTTGTTTTGCCCCATTTTACATCTTTTCTCACCACATTTGTTAAATGAATCACTGCAGTTGTTTAATTAGTGACACGGTTGTTAAGTGAATCTGGTTTCCCCATTGACTTTGCTTGTCAGGTCGCAAAAGGGGATCACATGACCCTGGGACACTGTAACTGTCATAAATATGAACCAGTTGTCAAGCGTCCAAATGTAAATCACATGATCGTGGGGATGCTGCAACAGTCATAAGTTTGAAAAATGGTCATCAGTCACTTTTTCAGTGCCATTATAAATTCAAATGGTCACTAAGCGAGGACTACTTGTAGTACTTTCGTACCATAATTTTAATTAGTAATTCCAATAAGAGATAATTAGTAATTACTAAAGGATAATTTCTTCCAGCTTGGCAGCTTTCTAATGTGTCACCTCCCATCTGTACAATTAAAAGCCAGGCTAGTTGGGGGATATCAGAATTGACACGCTTCTAGAAAATATGGGGATACAGAAGGTTGCTATGGCACCTATCTAAAGGTGAAAATTGAATCGAGGAACTCTCTAATGATTACAGTAGCAATTTTTGTTTCAGTTATGTTATAGAATATTCTTTGCATGATCAAAGATGTTAATTTTGCCCTTAAGAGAATTCTGAAGTTTCAAAGAGGAACCAGCCATTGGCCAAAACTCAAGGCTAAACCTGTTTTGTAATTACTCTTGATTACTTTGGGACCCACTTCCTACCGACATGAGAAAGCTAACATTTTTGGTGATCTCTATGGCTCCTGGGCTGTAGAATACATTACCTTGGCAAAACTGTTTCTGTGCCATTCTCCCAATGTTTAGGATATTGGTAAAAACACATACCTTCCATTAAGCTTTTAACTGTTAATTTATTTAATAACTTATTTGGGATTTAATTATATTGGTATTGCTTGTTTGCCTTTTGTATTCTCAATATTTGTATTTGCCTTGTTGAGTATTAAATGGATACATGTTGAGTATTAAATACTGTTTTTAATTGTTTTTATTATGGTTTTTTTAACGGTTTTTTATATTGTTGTGAGCCGCCCAGAGTCCCTTGGGAGTTGGGCGGCATACAAATTTAATAAATAATAATAATAATAATATAAATGTTATTTATTTATTTATTTATTTCATCAAGCATGTATTAGATAACAGATATAAGTATAAACATGATTATGAATACATGAAATGGATATGAATAAAAGGGAACATTAGCACAGGGACGGTAGGCACGCTGGTGCGCTTATTCACATCCCCTTACAGACCTCTTAGGAATGGGGTGAGGTCGACAGTAGACAGTCTAAGGTTAAAGTTTTGGGGGTTTGGGGAAGAAACCACAGAGTCAGGTAGTGCATAAATTTATACCTTGCATTAATGCAAGGTATAAAGCCAATAATAAAATAGACAGAACATTGTGGAATAGACTTACTTGTCTAGGAATACCCCTTGCAATAATAAAAGGTTTAATTCAGAAAAAAATTGTATCTTTGAGCCGCCCAGAGTTGGGTGGAGTTTAAGATAGTTTAGGATGGGCAGCCATCCAAATCAGACAGACAGACAGACAGATCTTTCAGGCGTCATTGGACCATTGCATTTGCTTGGTTCACAGCATTATTCTATGTGATTAATATCTACAAATGGGTCAGTCCAACTAAGGTCTATGAGACTTACTCTAAATAAATTACATGGAATATTGAAAATTATTGATAATTCAATAACGATCTCAAATATAAGGGAATTTATGATATGTATGCTGAATTCTATTCCACTGTGCCACCTGTTCCATTCATGTACTTTGCCCATGCCATAATCATTCAAGAAAACTAGATAGATGCAGTTTCCCCTAAACTAGTTATCTCAATTTTTAAAAGTTTTCTTGGGCTATAACTCTGCAGTAATGATGAAAGGATTTGATTTAAAGAAGAAACATAGAACATATACTCTTGCAGGACCAGTAGAGGGAGCTCATTAAAAGGCGTACTCCTAAAATTGTGTCCTAAATGCCAATGTCATTTGTATGCAGACAGCAAAGTTAAGTCACACAATAGTCATAGCTACTGGAATTTCTGTTTGATAAATTAAATGTAAGAATTAGAAAATAAAATAAATTAGAAAATAGATTTTAACAACTGTGTGAAATCAATATCCAACTTGAGTTTAGCAATACTCTAATTTGTTACTTTCACCCTTTGTAACTATTTCAACAGGAAATTGCTGGCGGAGATAGTTTGGAAACAGAACTAGGCAAATGCCAAATTGCAATATTCATTACTGCTACTGTATGTCTATGTGACATGGGAAGCTAACGGTGTTGGAACTCATTCAGAATATCAGACCTAAGTTTTGATGTGCCCAACCTTTCCTCTTCCTGTTATTGCTAACCTACTGTTCTGAATAAGAAAATGACAAGATTTTTAACTTTTCAACTGTGAGGATCTCTTCTCAGATGATCAGGACCTATTCTTTTTCTTCAAAAATTATAGTATAGCATTAAATGTTCAAGTAAATACATACTTGCTCATTTTTCTTTAAAATGTGTTTAGACACTATAATTTTAATTCAGATTTTGGTTTTTTTTAATCCTTCTGAGATTTTTACATATTCAAGTTTGTACAATTTTTCTTATTAACCATCTTTTCTGTTAATTTTTGTCTTAGCACCAAGTACCCTCCCTAAAGAAATAGACACAAAATCATGTTGTTCTCATCTACCTTTATCTCCAGTTCTTATTATCTTCTCACCATCCAAATTTAGACTGCAGATTTCTTAGGGGCAAAAACTTACAACATGCTCTGTAATATTGCATGCATATTTACAGCGACATGTAAGTAAAAATATGGGATAAACACATTTGCAATATATTGAATATTAATCAAGAATGAAAAGTTACTAATATTTTTTCAGTATCAATTTTAGCTCTACAGGTTTCCCTTTTCATTGTGAAATTAAGGTAAAGTTAAAATGTTTTTACTTCTTTACTCACTCCCTAATAGACTTCATTTCCTATTAACTTTCATTACACTGTTCATTCTCCACTATAATTTGTCTCTGAACTGCCAATTTTTCTACAAATCAAATAATTATCTTTGCCAGCAGTTATCATTAACTCTCCCACTCTCCTCACTCCAAACTCTTGCAGCCAGACTCTATCTTCACATTGCATACCGATGATAATGACCCAACCCACGTTACAACACGTGGTACAAATCAAGCCTATATAAGGTCTGTCAGTTCCCCGTGTCATGTGAACTCAGAAAATTTGCTCGAGTAAATGACATTTAATCTGTGGGAAAACATCCCATGGAAACAGTTTTATTGACCAAGCCTATGTATGTTTATTTGAAAATCAGTCCACTGGCACTGCAGCTTGGATGTTTTTGCGTATTATTATAAACTAAGCCAAGGTAACTATTCATTATCGAATAAAGCAAATGTGGTCGCGCTCACCTAACAAAGGCACATCAAGGCTTACAAAATCAGTATACCTGGATTCACCCTATACGCCAAGCCACAACTGTTGTGCTGCGTGAAACGCACGCTGCTGCCAAGCAATCGCGCAGGAGACTGCACAACCTATGCCTGAATATTGCGTCCACCGCCTTGAGCTCCAAGGAGGAAAGGCGATTCAGATCTTCGGAAGCTTATTTATAGGGATAAAGGTGGGATAAACAGGGTGGTGCAATTTGGATAATTACCCACCAATTTTCTCCCTGAATCATCCACACAAACCGCGGCACCGCCTGCTCAACCCCTCCCCGCCCCTCTCCTCCCCAGCCAC
>QLTV01003388.1:1481307-1497475 GCA_003457575.1 Thermophis baileyi | reverse complement strand
CCACCCACCCACCCACCCACTCACACAACCAAGTGCCCCGCCCCGCCCTAGTTTCTTTTCCATGGCACGTCAGCAGCTCTAAGCCCCACCCTCCCACTCCCGAGGTCTGGAGAATTCGGGGCTGGGTACAGCTCCGCCCACTTTTGACGCCACTGCCCCGCGTCCCCTCCCTCCGCTTCGGCGCCGTGGGTGAGGTCAGCGCCGCGCGCCTTTCACCCAGGCTTCCTTCCAGTCCAGATTCCGTTGCGGAGGGAGGCGCTGCATCTCCTGCGGGTTCTTCGCCTCCGGCCTTTGGCGCCCGGCCGGCTCCTTGTGCGCCGTCTGCTCCGAGACCATGGAACTGGCGGACGGCGTGGTGTACCAGGAGGATCCGGGCGGTCCCGGCCCGGCCATGATGTCAGAGCGGGTGTCTGGTCTGGCGGGCTCTATCTACCGCGAGTTCGAGCGTCTCATCGGGCGCTACGACGAGGAGGTGGTGGCCGAACTGATGCCGCTGGTGGTGGCCGTGCTGGAGAACCTGGACTCGGTCTGTGCGCACAGCCAGGAAACCAGCGTAGAGCTGGAGCTGCTGCGGGACGACAACGAGCAGCTCCTCACCCAGTACGAGAGGGAGAAGGCGCTGCGTAAACAGGCCGAGGAGGTGCGTAGGAAGAGGGGGGGGGACGACGATTTGGGGCGCGGTAGTGATGGGGGGATGATGTTGGCAGCCCTGGAGGATCTCAAGAGAGACTTTTCTGCTTACACGGACACGTGAACGACGGCCTGGTGGCTAAAAGTTTGGTGGGGAGAGGATGAAGAAGCCAAATTGATGGTGTACAGTAGTAGACTGGGCTTGCTGGTGCTTGGTTGCCTGGGACGGACTTCCCCAACCAAAGTGGAAGTTGGCTATTGCCATTGCATGGAAAGCTGGAAAAAAAAACGTGTTTTTAGAATAGAAAAATCCATGAGCAATCGGGATGGGTGTGAATCTTGTAGCGAAGGCCTTGTGGTAAAGCTTCTGTTCCCACAGTCGGGGTAAAGAATACTGTTGATTTGAAGGAGATGCTTTGATTGCTTTGCTTGTGATCCTTCCAGAGGAATCTGATTGGCCGCTGTTAACACAGGATCCTTGCCAGCTGTATCTTATGACGCAATGGGTAGAAGAGGGTGAACTTCTGAAAGGCTCAGTTTATTGCTTTCAACATTTTCATGCCCTGGGGCAGTAATTTTAGTTGTGTGGTAGTTGTCATATGCTCGTTATGCAATGGTAGGCCTCAATAAATCCATTCTTGTAGAGAATTTATGATGTTTGGAAAGTTGTGATCTTAAGAACTGGAGAATGAAAACTTTGAAGCAACAGATAATGTAGGAAAACATTTTTTTTTCCATGAAGCTCCAAGATGCTAAATATCAGAAGTGAGATTAAATTAGTTTTTTTACAACACATTTGATACTAAAAATTATAGATAGGATGCATTATGTGAGAAAACACAATTGCTACCGGTAGTAATATGCTTTTTTTGTCATGCTGAATTTTTAAAAGGTAGGTGCCATGATTTTAAATACAGTTAATTTAGGGGAAAAAAATCTAATTTTATCTTGCTATCTTTATACCAGTATATATCTGTTTATATATAAATGAAACTTTGAATTTTAAATAGATGAAAGAGAAAAAAATAAGTAACCCTTCCTTATGCAATTCTTCCACCTGTAACATTGAAGGTTGCTTTTCATTAAACAATAGCACAATTGAGCATTTTAGGTAAGTTCTTTGATAAAGTCATGCTGTTGATGCATGGCATTCTAAATTCACCTGCTGCGTTCAGAATGTATTTATTCATTTATTTAAAACAACCTTTATTATTTTGTATAAATAACTCAAGGGCAAACACAAACATATATAATACTTTTTCCTCCTCCTGTTTTCTCCACAACAGCAACCTTGTGAGATGGATTGGTCTGAGAGTGTGACTGCCCCAAGGTGATCCAGCTGGTTTTCATGCCTAAGGCAGGACTAGAACTTTCAGTCTGATTCCTCAAAACTGTGATGCTCATGAGTTGACAACTTTTATAGTGTTTCAGTAACATATTTTGAAGAGCCTTTAAATTATAAGTACTGTGATGGTGATATTTCTTCCATACCTTAGGGGAAATTTTTCTTTTGACTTGTGGGCAGGATAGGACAGTCCCAGGATTCTGGGGATTCATTTGTTAAAAGGCTTGATATTGCTGCTTTAAGAAGAAGCAAATAATATTGAGAATGATTGATAAATTAGGACAGACACTGTCATCAGAAATAAATGTGTCAAATAATATTTAGCTCAAGATCTGTAGATGAACCATGTCACTTATTTTAGTCATGATGAATGCAGAAATGATTATGGTGATTTTGGCTGTGAGTTACCAAATTATAAGGAGTCACAATATTACGTATATAAATGCATGAATGCAAGAGTTAGCGTTGAAATGAAGAGTTAAATTTATTTTCATATATGCATTTGACAGGAATGTGAGTGGAAATTGACTTTTTATTGAATAATAATAATTTGCTACTTATCCATGGAACTTACCTGCACATTTGCTTTGCTTAAACCCCAGTTAAGAGTTGAGTAATAGGACTAGGAAAAAAACCTGTTAGACACTTTAGGGTTATTGATATGTAGAATTATTGTAGCAAGTAAGATGGATTAATGTTCTGACTTGACATTAAGTAGTTTCACATGTTTTTATTTATTTGAACAATTCTGAATGCAATCACTACTGTGGCATATTTATTGTTTGTTATAAGATAATTACAACAGTAATTGTTGTAATTACTGTGACAGTCCATAGCTAGTGGTATCCTTCTACTAGCTATGCAGAGACTGTTGACAAGCTGAATTCCTCACTTCTCTTACCTTCCTCTCACCTTCTGAAATCTCTCTAGAAAACTCTAGCACTTTCTAAATCTGTTTGGGAATATTATGTGGAGTGGAGGAAGTATCTAAGAAGGTGATAAGGTATTGTATAAAGTCTAGCAGGATTTTTATGCTAGCCTCAGTTAAGCATTTTAATTTTTATTTCTCGTGATTTATGGCAGTAATGATATTAATTTTATGGTAGCATCTGAAGTAAAAGAGATGTCATAACTCTTGTTGTGCAGTTATGTCTCAGTCAAGAATATGTTTATGTTTATCACTGTTTCTTTAGTGCCTGAAGGCAGTATGTATCACATGGTATTTGTAAGGATTCTTTTGGCTAAAGAAGTGGGTAAAACTATTTTAAGTAGTGCACTTGGCTTTTTTTCTGATTAGCCTATGATTTACATGTGATTTGTGTGTAACATCTTTTTAAACAAGCTTTCTGATATTGATAGGGCTAAAGATAGTTTTATCTGAGATGTTTTGAAATGGCCAGAAAGCAGTGTATGTTCTAATCATCAGCACCGAACTGTGTACACACATAAATCTCTTGACTAGAATAAACATTTATCCAATCTAAATAAAATTATTTGTATATATTCATTCATAATTGTTGTTTTCCGTCTCAGAGAGAGTATATATCTTTAGTGCAATATTACATCGTTAGTGTAATATTACTTCTGTAATTTGGTGTTATGAAATGTTTCCTTAACATATCCGGTGATGCCACTTGTGGAGTGTTCTTTTCTGCCCTTATTATATCCTTGATATATCTGTGTTTGCTTTTATTTTAAAATTAAGTTGCTTGGGAGATTTCTAGCTTTAGGATACGAATATTCAGTGCCATATTTATACACAACAGTACTAAATAGACCTAAAATTGAGGTACTACATGATTTTAACTACTTTGAATACTTTAAATTGTTTGAATTGCTATTTTATTAAGAATAAAAAGTTTATGTTCTATTTTGAAATTTCATTTGGATTATCAGGGAGGCTCAGGATAAATGGATTAGAAACTCACTGTTAAACACTGATCTCTTAAAAACTTCAAGACACAAAGGATTACTTAAATAGCTTGGTCTGTGGACTTTATCTAAGAGCATCTCTAAGATGTGTCAGCTGTGTCTCTCTGTCAACAGAGCAGACTGTTAAATTGGATTCTCCATCCCCAGTGTACATTTTCAAAATCTTGGATTGTTGTGGATTCTTTGGAATAGATATAGGGACAATGATATTGTTAATGTTTATAACAATACCTGTATGGTAAAAGTAGACTCTGGCAAGTTTAACTGTATTCCTGATGACTGCATGGAAACATCCCAGTAGTTTTCTTAGCAACAGTACAGAAGTGGTTTGCTATTGCTTTCTTTCTG
Organism: Thermophis baileyi; assembly: GCA_003457575.1. Taxonomy (NCBI): domain Eukaryota; kingdom Metazoa; phylum Chordata; class Lepidosauria; order Squamata; family Dipsadidae; genus Thermophis; species Thermophis baileyi. The sequence goes on along the minus strand of QLTV01003388.1, from coordinate 1,493,220 downwards.
GATTTCTTTTAAAAAATTCCAATATAGCCTGTAGTAGCCCTTCCATCACAGTATTGACCAAAATAAATGGCTTAATTTCTGAGTCAAAATAACACGGTCCAGGTGCAGCCAGAACAGGCTAGACATACCCCATATTCTAACATAGACAGGATGAAAATTATCCCTGGAAGAATCAGGATTGTATCCTCTAATACAGCGGTTCTCAACCTGTGGGTCGTGACCCCTTTGGGGGTCGAACGACACTTTCACAGGGGTCGCCGCGTGTGCTAGCCCGCCATCTTGGTGCCACCGTCAGCAGGGGTGAAATGCAGAACGCTTTGCGCATGCGCAGAGGGTAAAAGAACCCAAATGGCGGCGTCCAGGCAAGTGGGCGAAGTCTCCCGCTTCTGTCGCTACCAGCTGTCCGGCGACCCGCAGGCACGCCCGAACCGGGAGCATTTCACCCCTGGTGCAACGCCCCCTTTGTCACCTCATCACGCGCGGCAGCGGGGGCGGGGGTCGCGGCAGCGGGGCGGGGGTTGCGGGGGGGTCGCGGCATTAGGAAGGTTGAGAACCACTGCTCTAATATAATATAGAGTTGGATAGAAAAATGTGTACTTCTTTTGCTTGGGCTGCTAAAATGGTTTGGAAAAGAGGTTAAACAGCTTCTACAGGGTATTTAAATATATAAAATATTTAAATATACTCATAAATACATTTTCTTTTGACACAGAAATTTATTGAATTTGAAGATTCTCAAGAACAAGAAAAAAAAGAGATACAGATACGAGTAGAAGCTTTAGAGTCACAAACTCGGCAACTTGAACTGAAAGCAAAAAATTATGCTGATCAAAGTAAGTAAGAAATATGTGTAAATTTTAATTAAGTCCTTTTAAATTACTCACACAATTCATTTATATTTTGGAATGAAAATCATGAAGGAGTTTTGTACCAAAATGATTCCCTAGTTGTTATGTTTTGTTTATTTATAAATTTGTGTAGCCACTCATCTCAATGCATATACACGTATACACAAATAAATACACATATGCATGTGTATTTTATTTTGTATTAACTAGTATCCATGTAGATACTAACCTAGTTAAATTTTTTGTGATAGCTGAGTGGAGAGTTTTGTGAAAGCTGTTCAACTAACTGTTGGTTGGAGTGATTTGTCCATCTAAAATAATCATATAATAGTCAATCTAGATCTGCAACAGGTTGAAATATTAAGAAGGATTAAGAGGCAAAGATTTTTCTGGGGGAAAAGTTCCATAATACTTGCTGAGACTTATTTATAGGTAAACATGTTTAAGGTTGTTCATAAATCCCCATTCACTCTTATGAATCAAATTTGGAATATACTTGTAGTCTCACTTGGGATATACTTGTTGTCACCCTAACCAGATTTGACATAGTTTAGATCAGCTAAGTTCAAATGGATTCCTATTATCTGTAACTTGATATTTTCAAGTTAAAATGATTCAAAATATTCTTAAAATGTTCCAGGAAATTTAGGCTAAAATTCTATATTATTATTCTATAATAACTATATTAAATGTAAGGAGATCTCCAAAATCATATATTGGAGATTTTTAAAAATTATTTCTGACGGAAATAGCTAAAAGTTTCAGAAAGAGTGCAAATAATAATAGAAAAAATGTCAATCTTGACATGTACTTTTCTGCAGTAGCTATTCAAATTGTTATATTTTTTATAAATAGAGTATGCCTATATTTTAAAAAAATGCTTTGATACATTATATTCAGAAACAGTTTTATCAGACAAAATCAATTCTTTGTAATCCGAAGATTTCTCCCATCCCATCCTCCAGCAGCCTAACAAGTTACTGGACTTTAAGGATATTAATCCTGGATATTTGGTCACCTGAAGTGAAAGTGTGACTGCTGACAATTTTTGTTGTACTTTCAAAGTTCCTTATCTTTCCTAATTTAATGTTTTCATTTATTTTCATTTAATGAACCTAGAAGCCTGTAAAGCATCAACCTGAAATATAATCTATACTTCCAACAGTGCTTTTGGATACCAGGTAGATTCTTAGAAAATAGTAGATTGGGTGACTGCAATCCAGTGTTTGCTTATCTTAAATGTTTAAACATTTCATATGAGGCCACTACCTAGAACTGTGCAAAACACTTCAAAGATGAAATGTTCCAACCTCAAATACCCTATTCTGATTTTTTTTCTGGCAGTATTGCAAGGTCAGAATTTTTTTTTTTAAGAGGTTGGAAAAAGATGTTTAGGGACAGAATGTTTTGACCTCAAAATGCTTCGCATATCTCTACTCCTGGCTCAGTGAATCCTTCATTAGGTAGGAAATCATATGATTGTGTTTCCAGCTTGAAACTGAAAATAAAACAATAAAAGATAATAGAATCCAAGAAAGCAAAAAAAAAATCACATGAGAAATAAATATATAAAGAATTCCCATCCTGGAAAATGACTCCTCACTCACTTGGTGGCAAATATAAAGAGTTCCCTAATATCATCACTTCTTCTTAGCTAACAAATATAAATCTCTCCATCCCACAATCCATTTCTTGTAAGTAGGCAAATCAGATAAATAACATCTTAAATTCAGTTACCAACAAAAGATCATTGATTTATATAAAACCATCTCACCTCTTAACTATAACAAAATCCCATTTAAAAGTTGAAATGGTTCCAACTTCTTAATATGTAAAAAAATCCCAAGTTTGACATGACAAAATGGGGACAATTCCCCCTTTATAAAAGACAGCTCCAATACACAATATTCCAAATATCTTCAAGTACAATTCCATATCTTCACTTTATAGGCTCAACCACATTTCACAAGTATAAAGTAATTCCAGTATCCAAATACAAACAAAAAACTAAAGTTAAGCATAGCAGAAAGAAATAATTTCTCCTTTAAAAAAAACTCCAAACTTCCTTACTTTAGAGGAAAAATGTTAAATGTAAAACTGGTTTAAGTATGAAATAATCAAGCAACAAATTTGTGAACACCTAGAGTCAAAGTCATCACATGGATTTGTCAGAAACAGATCATGCCAGACAAATCTTATTGCATTATTTGGCAAAGTGACAAAATTAGTGGACCAGCCAAATGCTGTGGAAATAATTTATTTGGACTTCAGTAAGATATTTGATAAAGTTGATCACAAACTGCAACTTGATAAGCTAGAAAAAGCTTATGGGTTAGACAGCATCATCACCAGATGGATTTGTAACTGGCTGACCAACCACAATCAATATGTAATCCTTAATAGAACTGCATCTACATGGAAGAAAATATATGGTGGGGTACCCCAATGCCTTAAGCCCAATACTCTTCGATATCTTCATCAATGACTTAGACAAGGGGATAGAAGAGGGACTCAATAAATTTTCAGATGACATCAAGCTGGCAGGAATAGCCAATACTCCAAAAGATAAGCACAAGATATAGAAGGATCTTGACAGACTTTAACATTGGGCCCTGTCAGACTTGCCCCAGTCTGATCGCTTAGGGAAGAAAAATGGTCACTCATGCCCTTGTCAACTCACGGTTAGATTATTGCAACGCGCTCTACATGGGGCTACCCTTGAAGAGTGTTCGGAGACTACAGTTGGTCCAGAATGCAGCTGCGCGAGCTGTCGGTGCACCTAGGTACACCCACATTATTATTATTATTATTTATTAAATTTGTATGCCGCCCAACTCCCAAGGGACTCTGGGCGACTCACAACAATATAAAAAACTATTAAAAGAAAACATAATAAAAACAGTTAAAAACAGTTAAAAACTCATACATACCGTTTCATGGCCGGACCTCGCCATGATATATTAAATCCTTGACATCTATTCTTTCTTTCCATGAATTCCTTCTGCACCAACTGTAGTCTCCGAACACTCTTCAGGGGTAGCCCCATGTAGAGCGCATTGCAATAATCCAACCGTGAGGTGACAAGGGCATGGGTTACTGTGAGGAGAGCCTCTTGATCCAAGTAGGGTCGCAATTGGTGCACCAGGCGAACCTGTGCAAAGTTCCCCCTAGCTACAGCTACTAAATGTTGCTCTAATTTTAGCTGTGAGTCTAGGAGGACACTCAAATTGCGAGCCCGTTCTAAGGGGGACAGTTCCCCCCCCCAGAACCAAGGATGGACAGTCGACATAGTCTTTGGGAGGCAATACCCATAGCCACTCGGTCTTGTCTGGGTTAAGTCTTACACCAATCCTCCGCGAGCTGCACTGGCTTCCTATTGGTCTCCGGGCACAATTCAAGGTGTTGGTTATTACCTTTAAAGCCCTGCATGGCTCAGGGCCAGGTTATCTTCGAGACCACCTTCTACCACATAGCTCCCAACGACCAGTAAGATCCCACAGAGTTGGTCTCCTCCAGGTCCCGTCAGCTAAACTGCTGGCTGGCGGGCCCGTGGGGGAGGGCCTTCTCTGTGGTGCCCCAGCTCTCTGGAACCTGTTACCTCCTGAGATCCAGACTACCCCCACCCTATTGGCCTTCCGGAAAGCTGTGAAGACCTGGCTTTTCCGGCAGGCCTGGGGCCGCTGATTACAATCTGCGAGATCCGGCCACGAATGGTGTGTATGGCTTTTTAAATCGTTTTTTAATATTTATATTGTTTTAATGTTTTTATACTTCTGTTGTAAGCCACCCAGAGTCCCTTGGGAGTTGGGCAGCCTAAAAATGCAACACATAAATAAATAAATAAATAAATAAATAAATAAATAAATAAATAAATAAATAAATAAATAAATAAATAAATAAATAAATAAATAAGCTTGACTCCATTTGGTTGAAGTGAAAGGTAATTTTACTAAGAGATGCTGGATGCAGGTAAAGTCAGACGGAATCTGAGTTTCCCGCGCAGCAAGACAAAACTATTTCCTTCAGTCCTGTCCCTCCCTCCATGACCTGTCCAAACCCACCCAATGTGATGCCGCCTGGATGTTTTGGGAACACGGAGGTGTTTGGGCTGGTAACTTTCCACACTCGGGGCAAATGGCCTTGAAGATACCTTGGCACGAACCGGTCCCACGGTGATTAGCTTTCCTTCAGCTGTCATCCCCCTCCCGAATTCCCACACAAAAATACATACAGGTTTATTGCTGCCAGTTTGTCCCCCACTCATGCTATCTCCCCCAGTCCTTTGATGGTAGGACGCAAGCGCGGCGCCAAGCTGAAGATGGTGGACCTGACAGGCCCTATCTAACAAGATGAAATTCAGTGTAGAGAAAAGCAAGGTTTTACATTTAGGCAAAAAACCCCACATGCACAAGTATAGAATAGGTGGTACCTGGCTTAACATTAGTAACTGCAAGAGGGATCTTGGAGTCCTAGTGGACAATCACTTAACTATGAACCAGCAGCATGCTGCAGCTGCCAAAAAAGCCAAGGCAGTCCTAGGCTGCATTAATAGAGCAATAGAGTCAAGATAAAATGAAGTGTTAGTGCCATTTTATAATGCTCTGGTAAGACCACACACCCGCAGGTTGCAGGAATTGGGTATGTTTAGCTGAATGAAAAGAATGACTAACTTCCTTAAATTAATTGACAATTTCTAAAAATAGTTAGCAAGAGAAGTGCACAAACCTAGTGTCCTCAAAAGGCTCCAATATGCAGCTGGGGCAAAATGATGAATCCCCCCATCTCCCTGTCCCCTCCCCTCCACCCGAGATAACTGTCTTGTGGCCTCTTCATGAGAAAAAGGAACGATTGTAAGGAGAAACAGCTTGGGCAGTTTCACATCAGAAGATCAAAGGGAACTGATCCGCTTCTGTTCCTTTGTAGAAGCTGCAAATAGCCAGCATCATTTGCCTGTCCTCAGATGGCTGGCTTCCCCCAGAAGCCCATTAGCTATCCTCCCCTGAACGCCCTCCTGGGCTGGAATAATTACAAGAAGAGAATTCCATTTTACATTTACATTCATTGGGGAGGAAGGGATTACAAAAAAGTAAGTGGGCACACTATAAGGGAATTCACATTGAAAGCAATGTGCTGGCACCAGCAGCCACAAGTGTGTTAGGCAGACAGCCCAATGTATTTCCCACTGTGTGCCTTCTTTCTTTCTTGTTAATCCCTTCCTCTCTAATCTCTCCAGCTGTTAGAAATTTTCTGTTTAGTCCACCTGCAATTGATTTTTCTTAAATTTTGTATGTTTGAGAACTTTATCTTCCTGTAATTTGTAGTGTCCCAGGTCATTTGTATAAAAATACAGTACTACTGTAATTGTCTACTCTAAGCTGCTTAATCACTTGGCATTTGGCCAGTGATGGTGAACCTTTTAGACACCGAGTGCCCCAACTGCGTATGTGCGCATGCCCAAACTGAAAGGTGCATGCGTGTGCGAACGCGCACATGCGTGCATATGCGTGTACATGCATGGCCATGTGCGTGCATGCGTGGACATGTGTGAACGTGCGCACGCATGCGTGGACATGCACACATACGCAGCAGAGACCCAAAGACCAGCTGGCCGGCGGGAGGCGGGGCATCCCAACACCGGCAGCGCGGCAAGAGGTAAGATCTTCTTTTGTGACCTTCTGTTTCATCATTTGCAGAGAAACAGAAGCTCACGAAAGAAATGGCACGGAGATCTGACCTGGGGAGATGGCGCGTATTCCAGCAGAGAGGGCTCTACGTGCCACCTCTGGCACGCGTGCCACAGGTTCGCCATCATGGATCTAGGCCTTCCTGTGATTTATTTTTGTAAAGGAGGATTGTTCTTTAGGAAATACACAGTTTGGCTTAAATTTTAATTTCCCAGAGCTATATGTATTCTTAATTTAAAGACATATAAAGATCTATAAATTAAGAGTGAGAATATCACTTTTCTTCTAAATGTAATATGGCCTAACTGAAATTAAAATAAAGATGAATTTGGATTGTATAGGAATCTCTCACTTTAAATATTATTGTTATACTTAAAATAACTTAAAAGAAGATAGTTCTGTGTAATTTATCTTAAAAATGTCCACCTACTCTTTCCCAGATTCATAAAGTTCTTTATTCACTAAATAATGCATGTAATGTAAATGAATAATTCCTGCTATCTGTTGTTTGGTTATTTATCTTGTGGGAGTCTTTATTTTACCAGCATTGTTGTTGATAATGCTCTTGTATGCTAGTATTACCATTTCATTTATTTATTCAGAATTGTAGATAACACAAGAAATAAAACTTGTGATGTTCTTTTCGGATGTCCTGGGTTCACATGCATTGACTGTGTTTGCATGCCAGTCAGTTTGGAATCTTGCTAAGCGTCATGCATGGAGTCTATTTTTTCTACTTGTTCTTTGGGCTTAGATGAGACAGTAGCCTAACCACAAAAAGCAAAAACTTGCAGCCAAATCCTGACATTTTCTTTGCCACCTAAAGGAACAAATCCTGATGTGTAATCCTGGCTAGTGAGAGTTGTAAGTATGCAATGTGTAGCTGGCCTAAAATCTATGCTTTAAAAAAAAAAAGACTTATGAGGAATCAAGGTAGGGGCACTGTATTTAACACTTGGAACAGTATATTTTACCATTTCAGACAAAAAGATGGAAAAAGTGCTTTTTCGGTATCCTGATAATTTCAGTTTAGAATAGTTAATATTCTGAATTGCATTTGCTTTGAACATAAGTTTGAGAATCAGCCTGGAAATTAATTAAGATTAAATAAGAATCATATCAGATAACAAAAAAAGACCTGATACTGGCTAGCGACTTAGGACTGTGGGAAGCCGCCGCCGCCCCCTCCAGAGAATGAAATATTTTGGGGGCTATTGAAAGAGGCAGAATATTATATTTCCCCAAAGGAGAAATGGAGAAACATGCTCTTAGAGGCAGAAAGCAGCCCCAGTCTTTCTTAATGTGCCTATTCACAAACAAAACACCTTCACCTCTAGGTGATGGGATTAAGGACAGGACATGACCTTAACCCCTTTCATTGAGAAAAGTGGAAACAATACCTGTCCATTAAGAAAGGCAGGCTAGAGGCAATAGATAAAAGGATAAAATCAAATTCACATGCCTGACAGGATTAGGACTAAGGAAGTGATCATTAAGACCCATCATGAGCCTTTGCAAAACAAGTAAAACTAATCAAATAATAAAAACACACAAAGCAAGTCTCCAGATTACAAAATGCTGTAAAAAAAACTGTATAAAAGCCCATGTGAAACCAAACTAATTTGTCACGTGCTGTGTGCGTGTTGGATCTGCTAATCAATAAACAGAGTCTTCCTTTCCAATCAGCCTCCATGTTATTTCCAGCGTCTTTCTCCCAGCTGTCAGCCCCAGTGCGTCCGGCGCTCGGGCTGCCACAGGGCCACAGTGCAGAGCGGAGAGCCTCCAGCAGCAGAAGCTCACCTGGCAGCTCCAGTCGGCTCCTGTTGGCCCAGGCGGCACACCAACGCTTCCCCTCCCCATCAGCTGGGAGGCGCAGAGAGGCCTCCGGCAGCAGCGGCTCATGGGGAAGCTCCTGCTGGCTCAGGCGGCACGCCGACACTTCCCCTCTTCAGCTGTGAGGCACAGAGAGGCCTCCAGCAGCGGCAGCTCACGGGGAAGCTCCTGGCAGTTGCTGATGATGCGGCCGACACATCAGGGGTTCCCCCCCCGATCAGCTGTAAAGTGGAGTGGCTGGCTTCCCCAACGCAGTCGCAGATAGTGAACTCAGCATGTCTCATGAGGGATCGAATGATGTGCCTATCATGTGGGAGGCTTCTCAGCCAGGCGTGCAGAGGCAGGGCGGGGCTGATTAACAGCAGGGGGGGCTACACTAATGATGGGGTTGGGGCTTTATCAGGTGGTGGGGAGCACGGAGCGATCGCTCCAACAATTTTCTCTTTTCACTACGTGCAGTTGTCAGTTTGTGCCAGTGTAAAATGAACAAGGTTCAAGCCTTCATCTGTGTTTGACATCCTTCATTGCATCGGAACCTGACAGTTTGTTCTACTAAAGGTATGGCTGAAGGTACAATACCAGGGTTAGAAGCTGCTGACCTAGAAGATACTGTAATAGCAGCAGAGGAACCTGTGCTGGAAGCTGTGGCTCCAGCAGAAAGCGTTTTTCAGGCCGTCAGGCCAAAGGAACGCCAAGAACGAGTGGCTTTGAAATACCAGGAAGGGTTGGAAGCTGCTCAGAGTGGAGTAAAGGAGTGGTAGCTGGGGGCTCAGGGGACACTGGACTACAGGATCCCACCACCCTCAGGGTTGTTGCTTACCCCTTCTGGGGTCCATTTCTCTCAATGGAAGGAAAGAAGAATATCGGATGATGATGAGTGGAGCTATTCTACAGCAGTTAGCAGTCAAACGATAGAAGTCTTACAGGAGATGTTTGGCGCTGTGGGGTTCCGGAGCCAGAGTAGGGGTTGGCAGGACTCTAAGGTGGTGGCCCGGACTCCACAGGAGCCACACCTGGGAACAGTGCCAAGCCGTCTCTGGGACCCCTGCGATGCCCAACGACATGCCTCTCAAGGGGCCTTGGGCCCGCAGATTCGTAGGACACCAACAGAGGAGGTACGGGATGGCCGTGCCTCTTATGGACTGAGGGCGGAGGAAGAGAGACCCAGGGCATATGGAGGTCAGGGTCCCGTTCCCCATCTCGTGGCAGGTGGTGGCCAAGGCCAGCCGCTGGTAGGACGTTGGGACCCTCCTACCATAAAGGCCACATTCAACAGGAGCTCGGAAAGGGTGGCACTGTTCATTGGCCAGGTCCTGAACCATATGGATAGGTATGGCCACCTGTATACGTCCCAATGGGACCGCGTAATGGCAGTAACCACTGTGATGGAGGAGGAAGCAGCGGACTGAGTAGCCGATTTATATGGGGAGCGCGCGGAGGAGTTAGGGGACCTGGGTCTCTTCTTAGCGGCACTCCAGGAGCATTTCGAAGACACCACCAGATCCCAGCAGGCAGAGGGGGAGCTCCTGGCTGTGCGGCAAAGGGGAAGACGTGAGAGAGTATATCAAGGAATTTCGACGTCTGGCTGGCAAGGTGCGAGGCTGGCCAGAACATTTGATGATACACCATTTCAAGGAAGGACTTGAACAAACTCTACAGCAGCCTTGCCTGTGTCGGGGCTTGCTGCATCGGTTGTCGGCTTGGTTCCAGGCTGCTACTGAGTTGGGTCTAGAGTTCAGGGAAGATAGGTCAAAGGGAGGTGTTGGGGACAGAAAGTCCCGTTCTGACCCGCCGGCTTCCCTGGGGGGGAGCTGCAAACCCAGCGGCGTCCTCCGAGCAGAAGGAGATGAATTTCACCAAGGCTGGGCTGCATTGTCTGCCAAAGCAGCAGGGTTGTGTAATGCTCCAGTTGGAAAGGAAGTCGGCGTGTGTGAAAGGGTGGCGGCGAGGGGGAAGAGAGATAGCCGTGCACTCTCTTCCCGGCGGAGTTTCCTTGTGTGTGTGTGTGTGTGTGCGCGTGTGCGTGCATGTGTGTGAGAGAGCGAGTGGTTTGGGGTTGCCTTCGGTTTCAGTCTGGCCTCGCAGGCTCGGTTAATTCCGAAGATTCCGGAGCTCGTGCTGCCCGACAGAAAACTCTGTTGGACAAAATGACCCTCTCCGCACGCGCCCCCTTTCCCCGTCTGNNACCCTCCCCGCGCGCGCCCCTTTTCCCCGTCTGCAGCTTCCCCCGGACTTAGTTAGTTGGGCGCTGGTCGTTTGCAGAAGGCAAAGTGGGGTCTGTCCGTGGCTCCAACTGGCAGGCGAAAAAGTCTTCCTGGCAGCGCTTGGCTGTTTAAATAAATCATTGGGCAGAGAGTGCACGGCTATCTCTCTTCCCCCCCGCCGCCCCCCTTTCACGCCCCCCCCCCGACTTCCTTTCCAACTGGAGCATTACACAACCCTGCCGCTTTGGCAGCCAATACAGCCCAGCCTTGGTGAAATTCATCTTCTGCTCGGAGGACGCCGCTGGGTTTGCAGCTCCCCCCCCACTTCCCCCCCAAGGAAACCGTCCTGCCTGCCCTGAAAAGGAGCCGGGATTCGGCGCTGGGCTATGCTGAGAGGCTTGATTCCGAATAAATAATAAAAGCCACCGAGCCAGCTGAGATCGGCAGGCCAGATTCGGGGAGCTGAACACACTGCCGCCGCCCGGGAGGAGAAGAACATGATAAATGGGCTCTCTCACAACGCCTTCTCTCTCTCTTCTTCTCCCGAGCGGCAGTGGTGCGTCCGGCTCACCGAATCTGGCACACACACCGCGGGACTGCCTCGGCTCCTCTGGGCTCTGCCTCTGGCTGGTGTTCCTGCGTGCGATGAGGCGGCTAGGCAGGGATCGAGGCTCCCCTCTCTTCTTCGCAGTGGAGGTGCTGGTGCGCCGCGACTCTCGGGCACTCGCTGCTTGTGCCTCTGCGGCTACCGTACTGACGTTGCAGAGCCCTGCAGTCAGCTAGAGAGCGCCGGGCCGCGGGTCGGCCTCGCCGCCCATTCGGCTCTGCCTCCCGCCCACGCCTCCTTCGCTCGCTCGCAGGCTCGGGAACACTCATCCTCCACCTGCCCTCCCCGCATCCTTCAGACGGGATGCAGGAAAGGGCGGTGCGTGGGAATCCCCCACAGGAACAGCCACCCGGCGCACCCGCCTCTCGCTTGCTCTCTCTCTCCGAGGAACGCGACAGAACTACAAGTCCCAGGTAGGACGCGCGTCTCGCGACCCAACCCACCCTGCCTCACCTTCCACCCCAAAATTGCGCCCCACTGTGAGACGCACGTCCTACCTGGGACTTGTAGCTCCATCGCCTTCCTCGGCATTGTGTCCAGAGAAGCCCATTGTAAAAGAAAACTTCTCGCGAGTTCAATCAAACTTCTCGAACTCACGAGAAATTTTTACAATGGGCTTCTCTGGACACAACGCCGAGGAACGTGACGAAGCTACAAGTGTCAGGTAGGACGCGCGTCTCGCGGTGGGGCACAATTTGGGGGTGGCTGGTCGGGCGGGGTGGGGCGGGCCGCAAGAC